>JASCZI010272250.1:5854-21372 GCA_036250425.1 Stylosanthes scabra
GCAAGGTAATCCATCTGAGCACACCAAAGCCCAACTATCATTAGCCTCTCCATTTCTTGTTCATCAAATGCTCCCTCTAATCTTGGATCTGCTGCTTTTAGTATATCACCTGTGCTGTACAGTTCCCATACCCAATCCACCAAGAAAAGCTGATCTTCGCTCAGATTTCTCTCGACTACTCTTCTTCCACACGCTATCTCCAATGCAACAATTCCAAAACTGTATACATCAGACTCCTTACTAGTCTTGCCTCTCATAGCGGCTTCAGGAGCAAGATAACCAAAAGTTCCTGCTAATGTTGTCATTTTTGAACTTGCCTCATGATCCATCAGTCTAGCTAACCCGAAATCTCCAAGCCTTGCGTTAAAATTAGAATCCAGCATAATATTGTTTGGTTTTATGTCCCTATCAAGGACACATTGCTCCCACTCTTCATGCAAGTATAACAATGCTGAAGCCAAGCCTCTAACAACATTATACCTTACTTCCCATGGCAATGGGCCTTTACCTTTGAAAAGATAAGAATCCAAACTTCCATTTTCCATGAACTCATAAACCAGAAGCAGATCATTCTGCTCGTGACACCAACCAATGAGTTGAACCAAATTCTTATGCCTCAACTTACTAATAATCTTGACTTCAGATGCATACTCCCTCACACCTAGTCGAGATCCCTGAGAAACCTTCTTGATGGCAACATGGATGTCCAGTCTCTTAAGAATCCTCTGTAGACTCCACCAAAACCCCCCTCTCCAATTTTATGTCCTTTTGCAAAGTTGCTAGTTGCTCTAGAAAGTTCTTGGTAGGAAAACCTCCTAGGCCCAGTGTTTCTTTCAAAATCTCTGTCCATTGCAAGTTCAACGTTATTTCTCCTCATCATGATCTTCCATCCCATAAGACAAGCTATCCCCAAAACACTCGTTAATAAAACACCTGCACTAATGGTCAACCCTATGGTCATACCTGTTTTTCTTTCCTTGTGCGCTTCAAAGTCCAAATTAGAGTTAAAGGACCAAGAGAAAAGAGTGTGATACTCATAATACCATCCCGTTGGTGAAGTGAAGCCAAATTCAACCCATTCTGGTAGTTTCTGTCTCAGATCCACAACAGCAGATAACTTCTGCTTATTTGTGATGTTGTCCTTGTATCCAGTGAAAAACACAGTGAGATTGTTTGAAGTAGCATGGTATGTGATATTAACATCATACACTCTCTCATCCTTGGTAGTGTACCATTCCTTAGTAAGAGAGGTGGCCATACCATTAATATCGATACCTACATGATCATGATCTTCCAGTCCAGAACATGGATCCCATTCTTGATTGTGATGGGTGTCAAATTCCATCACCACAAAGGGTCATCGGTTATGTAGCTTGAATTCTTGTACTGTTTGGGGGATAGGAGACCGATGCTACCTCCAAATCTTGGAGCTGGAAGTGGGAAGTTTTGTTGAGCAAGATAGCAGGTGATGCCATCCCCATGATGAGTTTTATTTGGTGTGTTGATGGAGAAGGTGAAGTGTGTGGTGAATTCTGTGGCCTTTCCTGTTTTGTTGTCCGAAAGATGCAGCAGTTTGTAATATGTGACTCTGCCAAGACTATTTTTGTCATAATCAGTGAGGTTGAGTGCTCCATTATTGTTGTCCAGAGAGACGTCTCCTGTTAGATTTAATGTGTTTCCAGTGTTGCTAAATGTTTGGTAGTTGAAGGCTAATGGAGCTGCATGTGAATAATGTGATGTTACAGCTGCGAATAGGAAGGTGAAGAAAAATGTCTTGAGAAAAGAAGAGGCAAGAAGAAAGGTTTTCTTCGAATAATAGCATAGATGATGAGATGCTACCATTGCTAAAAGTTAAGGATACTCGTTTGGTGGTGGTGTTCTTGGTTCAAACCAGTGTGTGCACTGAATTGAGTAAAGGACTGCATGAAAAGAATTATATCAAATTGAAACTGTACTCAACAAAATGATAAACATTATTATTGCCACAAAGATGTTCGGTAGTGCACTTTAAGTAGGAAGGAGACGTGGAAGCATACTCGCTACATATTAGCACTTTTTGTACAATAATTGTAGACATGCACTACAAAAGAACTACATGTAACAAAATGATCAATTTTGCATCAGGGTGTCCTTATATTAATTAAGGTGAAGATGAAATTGTTATATTCTTAATTGAATTGATTTAAGTTAAAAAAAATACTAGTTAACCTTTGAAGGATCAAGTTCCTCTACAAGTAATAAAAGTTACAAATTCAAAGGTGATTAGAGCATTACTTTTTTCTGTAAAGTGAATAACTAACTTTGGAAGATCTTTTCCCATATTTTTTCATTTACATTGCATACAAATTACATTGTGAAAAGAAAAAATAAAAGATGATAAGATTATGTTACTTTAACATAAAAGAATTGTTGTCCCAACTTTTTATTCAAGATGATAAAGACTTGCAATAGTTTGAAGTGAAATGATAGATATATCATTTTTGTATTTATTTTTTTGGGATAAAAAGTAATTTTTTGATATTAAAAACTCTCATTAATTTTATTTTAACTAAAAAAATTGATGCTAACACACTTACTTTTGTTCTATGATTCCTCCATAGCTTCATGTCCAGAAGAGATGCAACTTCAAAAGGAAGAGGAATTAGAGATGACCAATACTCATGCATTAATACGTGCACAGGCTAAAAGGCATAGAAGGAGCTCACCTGAAGAATTCAAATGCTTTGTCAAGTCTTCTTTTTCTTCTGTAGACAGTGGAAATCAACACGGGCTTTGCTAGTTACCATGTTTTACAGCATTGATCCAGTAGCAAGCCAGCATCATTTGAGAACAACTTTCTCCTAAAGACTGAAAAAGTAATGACTAGAATTAAGGATAGATAGAAAATTAGATGCCCGTTTGTTATTCTAGTAGTGAAACAAAACCCTTTCTTCTTGGGTCAAAATCCTTATGTGTGTCATAGTGCAGAGTGCTTCCTTCTTCTTCTTCCTGTTGTTCTACAGCTGCTGCAGCACTATCTTTCAGGTTCTGAAAATGGCAAACAAGACTTTACAAATACAATGCAGGACTAACAACTCAAAACAGGACTAACAACTCAAAACAAAGTATTTCTTCAAAATCACCTGAATTTCAACATGAAGAGCAATTATTTCCTCCTCTCTCTCATCCTAAGCTTATTGTGCAGGCTGCAACAAGAAAAAGGAAACCAGCTGCTCAAAGAATAGGATAATCTTACAATGAAACAGCACTGATTAACTCATTGCTAATAGCCCACAAACATTCAAACATGTGAGCTCCTTACTTTGTAGGAAACCTTTCTTGATACTAAAATAAACTATGTTTCAAAAGTATACGATTTTAACTGTTGGCGCTTTCTTTGCTATAACTGCTTAAAAAAAAATTGGGTTAGACATTGTGACAAAAACGCATAGCACCAATTAAATAGAAAACACCAACGTCAGTGGAGTTTTCTCCGAATGATTATACAACAGAAAACTCTAATACTAGTGGAGTTTTCTTTACAAATTGAAAATTCCAATTCTTTTTGTGTCTAGTACTATATAGTATATACTTTGTCACATTCTTGTAATTCATTATTCAAAATTTTATTTTTGTAACTCCTTTTTTGTTTTCTAATAAAAATGTGATTTAGCCTAATTACAGAACACCAGACTTTCAATTACCATTCCATTGATATCTGTTCTTTGCACACACCTCTGATAGACACAGGGAAGCTTCCCTCCTGCAAATATACCATGCAATTAAAAATAAAAGAAAAAATAACCCAAAACAGACGCTTTAACCAGAGGTTGGTTTCCATGGTTGTTGAACAATTAAGAATATACCATGCAATTAAGAATATTGAACAAAGTTTACCTGGCCACCCATTTGGCCATTTGGTTTCCATGGATCCACCTTCTCCAAGAGAAGCAACCTGCCAAAAACAAAATGAACAAGGACACAGATTCTCAGAAAACTCAGAATTGGGCTAATGGAAGGTGGAAAATTTATGGCCTATTTATTCATCACTTTGAGTAGGTTACTTGATAGGTACCAACATACTCCAACACGAGAAAAATCACCCATTGGCAATGTCTTCTAAGCTTACTTGCTCCTAATCCTCAGAAGTGAGAAATAGAGAGATGCACAATTAAATTGAGAATCCGAAGATGACAGAAGACTACACATTTTTTAGAAGAGAATGCATACCCTAAAGATCAATTCTTGAATCTTCTGCTGCTCTGTTTCGAATATTTGAAAGGTTCTTGACATATAATTGTTCAAAAACTGCATTTCGGGACACCATCACCATCAATACCGCAACTTCTTTTCCTTTTTTAACAAATGAGAATATGTATTAAATTGCATTACCGTAACCGTGCTTGAATTTGCTTGAACCTTGAGAAATTCCTGATTCTGATTGTGATATACATGGAAGAACAAAATGGGCAGAATGTTAAAAGGATCAACCATGGTGTTATTCCTTGCTCTTCAATCAAATTCTTTGCGCAAACCCTCGATTCTGGCTTCTTCACAAAGAAAAAGAGAGAGTGTAAAATAGGATACAAGTATAGTGGTGAGAGTACTGAGGAGTGAGGAATGAGTAACCAGACTTGAGAGTTGAGACCTGTGCAAATGAGTATTTATACGCTATTATTGCGTCGGTTAAACGCGCTTAATTTGTAAGCTATGTTTACTTTACAGCGTTACTAGTTACTATACTTACTTGCATGTAATGCACTAGTGCTTATGTTCCACGCTTGTTTTTTTTTTTGTTTTTTAATTATTATTATTGTTATTGTTATTATTATTATTATTATTATTATTATTATTATTATTATTATTATTATTATTATGTGTTCTCTAAATTCAGTTATAAAATATAGAAATTTATTTAAAGAAATTTGAAGCCTGTTTTATACACTATTTCATTGGATAATTTTAAATATACATGTGAAAGCTAAAATATATAAATTCATCGATTTAATTGTTTCAAAAATTTTTTATCATGCTTGAAAAATTTATATTACTTGAATATATGAAAAATGATAAATTGGAAATAAAAATAACGTTTTTATTAAAATTTATTTTAAATCAGTAACATATTTCTTAAAAAATAAGAATGTTTCAATAAATATTTACAATTAAATTTAGTTTAATTTTTACATTTATATTTTAAATTAACCAATGAAGTAGTGGATTCAACACTAACAGGCTTGGAATTTTCTATGAATAAAATGCTATATTTTATTATTAAATTTAGAGAATACAAATGTTTTAATAATAATTTTATTATTATTATTATTATTATTATTATTATTTATTTAAAACAAAATTAGAAAGCGTTTAACTAACGCTGACTTACAATTTACGCGCGTTTAACGGACGCAGGAACAGCGTATAACTAACGCCATACGTGACCTATAAATACCCCTTTGCACCACACTCTTCATCTCTCACTCCTCACTCTTCACTTCTCACATCTCAGCACTACTCTTGTATATCATATTTTACATCCTCTCGCGAAGAAGCAAGAATGGAGGGTTTGCTCATGGGATTTCAACAGACAGCAATAACACTATTCTTCCTCCTTTTAGCATTCTTGCCATTTTATTCTTCTATATATATATATCACATTCAGAATCAGGATTTGCTCCAAGGTTCTGTGGAAATTCTCTGTCTAGAGAAGGATGTGCTTGAAGCTATTCACTCAGATCTCGTAAGTCGTAACTAGTTAGCTTTCTTTGTTTTCTTTCACTCACCAAAAAAAACCACGGTAATGCGATCTAATACATATATTCATTTTTCAGATTTTTTTAAAAAAATGTGGCGTTGATGGTGATGGTGTCCCAAAATGCAGTTTTTGAATGACTAAGAATCTTTCAAAGATTCGAAAGAGAGCAGTAGAATATTCAAGAATTGATCTTTTAGGGTATGAATTCTCGACCCAAAAAATGTATATTCTTCTGTCATCTTGGGATTCTCAACTTAATTGTGCATCTCTGTGTTTTTCATTTCTGAGGGTTAGGAGCAAGTAACGCAACGGCTATTATAAGATTAGAAGACATTGCCAATCAGTGAGTCATACTTAAATTTTCCGTCTTCCATCAGCCCAATGCTGAGTTTGATGACAATTTGTGTCCTTGTTCATTCCATGTTTGGCAGGTTGCTTCTCCCGGAGGAAGTGGATCCATGGGAGCCAAATGGGTGGCCACTGGCCAGGTAAACTTGGTTCAATATTCCTGTAACCAACCTCTGGTTAGAGATTCTGTTTTTTGGGATATTTTTTACTTTTTATTTTATTTTTAATTGCATGGTATATTTGCAGGAGGGAAGCTTCCTTGCGCCAATCAGAGGTGTGAATAAAGAACAGATATTAAGTGTGACAGAAATATCAAGAAAGGTTTCCTACAGAACTAAGGAGCTCACATGTTTGAATGTTTGTGGATAATTAGCAATGAGTTAATCAGTGCTTCTTCATTGTAAGACTATTCTATTCCTGGACTGACTTGTTTCCTTATCCTTGTTGCAGGCTGCACAACAAGCACAGAATGAGAGAGCGAGAGGAGGAACTGACTTCTCGTCATGTTGAAATTCAGGTAATTTTGAAGAAGTACTTCGTTTTGAATTGTTATTCCTACTTTGTCTTTGTAAAGCCTTCTTTGCCATTTCTCTGAACCTGAAAGGTGCATGGTGCTGCAGCAGCTGTAGAAGAATAGGATGAAGCTGAAACCAAGCACTCCACAATATGACACACATAATGATTTTGACCCAGCTAAAATGGTTTTGTTTCACTACTAGAATGAGAATTAACGGGCATCTAATTTTCTATCTATCCTTAATTATATTTATTATTTTTTTCAGTCTTTAGGGGGAAGTTGTTCTCAAAAGATGCTGACTTGCTACTGGATCCTTGCTGTAAAACATGGTAACTATCAAAGCCCGTGTTGATTTCCATTGTCTACAGAAGAAAAAGAAAACTTGACAAAGTATTCTTTCTTCTTCCCCCTCCCTCCCTCGCTCCATCCAAAATCTCCCTCACAATATTAACTTTTGAATTCTTCAGGTGCGCTCCTTCTATGCCTTATAGCCTGTGCAGTCATAGCAATATGCATAAGTATTGGTCATCTCTAATTCCTCTTCCTTTTGAAGTTGTCATCTCTTCTGGTTATGTTTTTCTCCAATATATATCAGCGTTATAATCAAGCATATGAAAAATTAATGGCACGGTAATACAATTCTATACATATATTCCATTTTTTTTATATCAGAAAGTGTCAGTGATGGTGGTGGTGTCCACATATGTGCTTTCTGAAAATTAGATATCAACAAGTGTTCAAACAAGATTAGGAGAAGATTCAAGAATTGATGTTAAGGTATGAACTCTCTACCAAAAACTGTGTAGTCTTCTGTCTCTGAATTCTCAATTTAATTGTATTAGGTTTAGAACATGTTTGGAAGATTAAAAAATGGAAGATTGAAAGACAACTAGTGCATAACATTACCCACAATATCCCACACAATAATTGCATATATTATTTGAAATTTTCATACTATTGTATTTGTGAAAAGTTCAAGAAGGATAAAAACACATTAGAATTTAGATTAGTACGTGCATGAATTTCAACTTAATTAGCGTGTATGCAATATCTTAGACCGTGGAGAAATGAGTTGTGAAGTTGCACTGCCTGATTGTGAAGATCCAGTAGTGACAGAGCTACTTGAAGAAATAGAAGGCTGTGTTTGGTTATTCCCAGAAAAAGCAGGAATCCTTGAGAGGAAGGTAGAGTCGTGCTCTTGCGATGACAGAGTGGGCAATGCAGCTTCATGGTTAAGCACATGAGCAGCTTGACTAATCTTGGGCCTCATCATGTAATTAGAGTGAGTACACCAAAGGCCAACAATCATTAACCTCTCCATTTCTTCTTTATCAAACACACCATACAATCTTGGATCACCTGCTTCTAGAACATTACCTGTGCTATACAGCTCCCAAACCCAATCCACCAAGTATATCTGATTTTCAATTTGATTTTGTTGAATCACTTTTCTTCCACATGCTATCTCCAAAATAACTACTCCAAAGCTGAATACATCAGATTCCTTACTAGCCTTCCCTCTGGTTGCAGCTTCAGGAGCTAGATACCCCAATGTTCCTGCTAAATCTGTTGTTTTTGAACTTGTCCCGTGGTCCATTAGTCTTGCTAAACCGAAATCTCCGAGCTTCGCATTGAAATTAGAATCCAACATAACATTGCTGGGTTTGATGTCCCTATGAAGCACACAGTGGTGCCACTCTTCATGCAAATATAACAATGCTGAAGCCAAGCCTCTAGCAATTTTATATCTTACTTCCCATGTTAATAGGCCTTTACCTTTGAACAGATAAGAATCCAAGCTTCCATTTTCGACATACTCATAAACCAGTAACAGATCATTCTGCTCGTGACACCATCCAATGAGTTGAACCAAGTTCTTATGCCTCAGTTGACTAATGATCTTGACTTCAGATGCATACTCCCTCACACCTTGTTGAGATCCCTGAGAAACCTTCTTGATGGCAACATGGATGTTCAACTCTCTTAAGAATCCTCTGTAAACTCCACCAAAACCTCCCTCTCCAATTTTATGTCCGTTTGCAAAGTTGCTAGTTGCTCTAGAAAGTTCTTGATAGGAAAACCTCCTTGGACCAGTTCCGCGTTCAAAATCTCTGTCCATAGCAACCTCATGAGCATTCTCCCTGCCCCTACTCCTCCTCATCAGTTTCCATCTGAAAAGACAAGCTAGTATCCCCAGAATACATGCACCACCAATGGTCACCCCTATAACTAGACCTCTCTTGCTACCCTTGTGATGTTGTGCCTCCAAGTCCAAACTAGAGTTGAAGGACCATGATTTAAGGGTATGATACTCGTATGAAAAATCCTTCCCTGGTGCATATCCTGTTGCTGAAGTGAAACCAAATTCAACCCATTCCGTTAAGATTTCCCTCAGATTAACTTTATCACAGGACAAGTGTTGTTCAACTTTTGTGATGTTATCTTTATATCCGGTGAAGGTGACACTCAAATTGTTTGAGCTAGACTTGTAAGTGATAACAACATCATATCCTCTTTGATCCCAAACCTGGAACCATTGTCTAGTGCAAATACTGTGCAAAGAACCAACATCCACACCAACGTGGGCATAAGGAGGATCCCAGTCATTGGAAGCGGTATCAAATTCCACGGCCACAAATGGATGTTGGTTTGTGTAGGTTGAGTTCCCGGCTTGGTCACGACTCATGAGGCCGATTCCGCTTCCATCTCTAGGATTAGGAAGTGGGAAATCTGGCTTTGCAAGAAAGAAGGTGATGCCATCACCATAAAAGGATCTATTTGGAGTGTTGGTGGAAAAGGAAAAACTAGTAGTGAAGTCTGTGAGATGCAGTAGCTTGCTGTAGACGACTCTGCCCTGACTATCTTTGGTATGGAACTTGGTGAGTTGGAGGACTCCGTTGTTATCCGGAAAGACCTCTCCCGAAAAGTTCAAGGTGTTTCCCGGGTTACTGAAGTCCGGGTAGTTGAATGATAAGGGTTCTGCTTCTACTTCTACATGGTGATGATAATATATCATAAGGAGCGTGAATAATGTTACGTGAAAAGGAGGATACAAGTGACTTTTGTGATAACACTGATGAAGTTTTGCTGCCATGGGTATAGTAAGTGGCTTGAGGTTGCTAGAAACGTGAACAACAAAAGGTGACAGTGGACATTAAATATGATTGAGAATGCATACAATTCAATTTTTTGTGAGATGGGTAAGATGGCCACGCGGAGTAGGATTGCTGCTCGTTATGTTGCCAAAGCCAATTGGCTAATATATTCCTATTTCTTTCCTTCATCTTCTGTTGTTTCCTCCCTGACTTTGTGAATGAGTCACGTCCTTTCTATCACTTGATGTGTAACAACAGCAGACCTAGTTTGATTTCATACGCTAGTTTCTTTGTCCTGATTGTATTGCTGTTGTTATTATCTAACATAGTCCAAAGTAACAATTTAGGTGGAGGATTTCCATTGACTATTAATGAGATAGGACTTGTAGGCCACAGATAAATTGATTGTGTAAATAAGTTTTTGCATCAAGCTAATAGTAACAATCATCACCACAATCCAGAATTGCTCAAGTCTCCACTCCCACAGATCCCATGAAATGAATCAATGATGGATCTTCATTGTCTAATCTACATAATTGTCATTCCTCATTTCTTAAACATTTTATGTAGTAATCGACCAAAATAAATCTTTTGGAAGGAAAAACAATTTATATAGTAAATAGTAATGATATATTTACATCCGTGCATAGGGTAGGAAATAGCAATTGGCAATAAGAGTTTAAAACTTTATGTGAGAATGACTGAATAAAACAGAGCAATTGGACTAAACATATATAAGAATGACTGAATAACATACAAGCAATTGAAGAAAATGAATTGGGTCAAATATACAAAAGCAGCAAATGTCAAACATTTATTTGCAATTTTTAAAAGAAAGAGAAATAATTATAATCATAAAATTGCTAAGAATATGAACTTCATGTTCCTAGAAGTTTAGACGATTCTGAAGTTGTAGTGCTGCTAGATTGTGAAGACCCTGTGATGAGAGAGCTATTGCTTGAAGTTGAAGGCTGGCTTTGGTTATTTCCAGAAGCAGAACTAGTCCTTGGGATCAAATAGTTCGAAGAATGAAGCTCTGATGGGAGAGTGGGCAATGGAACTTCAAAGTTAAGCACAAGAACCACTTGCCTTATCGTTGGCCTCATAGTGTACTCAGTAAGAGTGCACCAAAGTCCTACAATCATTAGCCTCTCCATTTCTTCTTTATCAAAAACACCATATAATCTTGGATCCGCTGCTTCTACAAGACTACCTGTGCCATGCAGTCCCCAAACCCAATCCACCAAGTGGATCTGATTTGCATTTAGATTTTGTTCAATGATCCTTCTTCCACAAGCTATCTCCAATGCAACAACTCCAAAACTATACACATCAGACTCTTTGCTAGCCTTGCCTCTTGTAGCAGCTTCAGGAGCCAGATATCCCAGTGTTCCGGCTAAACTAGCCGTTTTCGATTCTGTCCCGTGGTCCATAAGTCTTGCTAATCCGAAATCTCCAAGCTTCACATTGAAATTAGAATCCAACATAACATTGCTGGGTTTGATGTCCCTATGAAGCACACATTGTCCCCACTCTTCATGCAAGTACAATAAAGATGAAGCCAAGCCGCTAGCAATGTTATATCTTACTTCCCATGTTAACAAGCTTTTACCTTTGAATATATAGGAATCCAAGCTGCCATTTTCCATGAACTCATAAATCAACAGAAGGTCATTCTTCTGGTGGCACCATCCAATGAGCTGAACCAAATTCTTGTGCCTCAGTTGGCTAATAATCTTGACTTCAGATGCATACTCCCTCACCCCTTGTTGTGATCCCTGAGATATCCTCTTAATGGCAACATGGATGTTCAAATCTCTTAAGAATCCTTTGTAAACTCCACCAAAACCTCCCTCTCCAATTTTATGTCCCTTTGCAAAATTATTAGTTGCTCTAGAAAGTTCTTCATAAGAAAACCTCCTAGGTCCAGTACCTCTTTCAAAATCTCTGTCCATAGCAACATCAAAGCTCTCTCTTCTTTTTCTGCTCAACTTCCATCCCATAAAAAAAACTAGCACCAAAACACAGATTAAAACTCCTGCACCAACACTTAGCCCTATCACCAAGCCTTTCTTGCTTCCATTCTGGTCATTTGCTTCATGAGTGCCAAAACTAGTGTTGAAGGACCATGAGCTAAGGGTGTGATACTCAAAGTAGAACCCCGTTGCTGAAGTGAATCCAAATTCAACCCATTCTGGCAGAACATTTCTCAGATTAACTTCACAAGACAGGTGCTGCACAATTTTTGTGATATTATCCTGGTACCCTGTGAAAGACACACTCAGATTGTTGGAACTAGAATTGTAAGTAATAACAGCATCATAACCTCTCTCATCCCTACTACTGAACCATTGTGTTTTGTAATCACTCCTGATAGCTCTGATATCAATACCAACATGATCAAAAGGAGGATCCCAATCATTGGAAAGGGTGTCAAATTCCACTGCCACAAAGGGATGTTCTGTTGTGTAGTTTGGAGTACTGAGTTGATCACGGCTCAGGAGACCAATGCCACTGCCATCTCTTGGATCAGGGACTGGAAAACCGGGCTCTGCTAGGTAGAAGGTGATGCCATCGCCATCGTAGGATTTGTTTGGGGTGTTGATGGAGAAAGTGAAATGGGTGGTGAAATCTGTAACCTTGCCTGTGGTGTTGTCCCAAAGGTGAAGATGTTTGTAATATATGACTCTGCCGAAGCTATCTTTCTTCTGCTCCGTGAGTTGAAGGGATCCATTATCATCATAGACATCACCAGGAGTATACAAGGTATCCCCTCTGTCAGTGAATTCATCATAATTGAAGGCTAGTGGTTCTAGTGCAAGTGATATTGTTGCAACACTTGCAACTAACATTACATGAAAAGAAGCAAGCAAGAAACTCTTTTCACAATAGTACTGAACCATTTTTTGTTTGGTGTTTTGGGGTAGGGGTTAAGAGATCTTGATGCTATGTTGGTGCAATTCAAATGCAGTAGTTTATAACTAATATCAAGATTATTATTTATTTTGATGCTATCACTCTTCACCCACCTTCTTGGCCTTCTTAAGTCCAAGACAGAAAAGGGGTATTCATTACCAAGAAGCTACCTACATAGATATGGGTCCACACGCAAAAGCACCTCTGATAAATAAACCGTGTGTTCTTTTTATCAGTATCTTCTTGTTTAGCATACAAAGTCTTTCCTGCTGCATACTGTTTCATTGACCTGATGTTAATTAAATATATTATTATTATTATTTTTAATTTTATCATTCAACTATCTAGCGAGTAGCGATGACTCTTCAACGTAAGACTTGAAAGGCAGTTTCGTGATGTGGTAGAGAAAAGAATAAAGAAACCAGTGCCCGTGACCTTTTTTATGGTACTATTACATGAATATAGTTAAAGTAATCGCAATAGTTGAAATGTAAACACATATTATGTCAAATAATTTAATAAACATATTAAGAACAGAACAATACATAATTTTATTTTATTTACCTTATCTTATTTTGTAAAACCATTTAGCTCCCTCTCCCTATATGCTATTGCTATGCATGTGTATATATATATATAGGCATGTTTCAATGATGCTTCTGAAGTGCTTCTTCCAAGTCCAAAGTGGAAGTAAAGGACCACGAGAAGAGAGTATGATACTCATAGAACAACCCAGTTGCAGAAGTGAACCCAAACTCAACCCATTCAGGCAACACGTCTCTCATATCCACTTTACTCCACAAATGCTGCCTTATCTTTGTCACGTTATCCTTGTACCCAGTGAACGTCACGCTTAGATTGTTGGTAGCAGCATTGTAAGTGATAACAGCATCATATCCCCTCTCATCTCTGCTACTGAACCATTCTGTGGTGAAAGCAGTCGCAATAGATTTAACATCGATGCCAACATGATCATAGGGAGGATCCCAGTCGTTGCCAAAGGTGTCAAACTCCACTGCCACAAAAGGGTGTTTGTTTGTGTAGTTTGGATCACTCAATTCATAACGGCTCAAGAGACCAATGCCACTACCATCTCTTGGAACTGGAAGTGGGAAATTGGGCTCTGCTAGATAGAAGGTGATGCCATCACCATCATAGGATTCGTTTGGAGTGTTGATGGAGAAGCTGAAACGGGTGGTGAAATCTGTGACCTTGCCGGTTTTGTTGTCCCAAAGATGGAGAGGTTTGTAATAGGTAACTCTGCCGAGGCTGTCTTTCTTGTATTGAGTGAGTTGCAGTGCTCCATTATCTTGATACACATCTCCAACAATGTTTAAGGTGTTTATGGTGTCACTGAATCGCTTGTAGTTGAATGCTAATGGCGTTGCATCAGATATAAGACACAACAGGAGGATTATTACCAAGGTTACATAAAAGGAAGCAAGTGCTTGGCTTGGTTCAGAGGATGTCATGTTTGTGTGGTAACTGTGTTTGTGTATTGAAGAGTTTTCAGGGCATTAGATTAGATATTTCTTATAATCTTCAAGTTCAACCACGTTTTGTGAGATTTGAATTTAGGCGAATGTGTGATGTTAAAGTGTGAGCAGTGAGCATCCATTATTGACTTTCATGGTCTTAGATAATTCTTTCCTACTAATTAATTCTCAGCGGTTGATTTAGTTGGATAGATTCTTGTAAGTACCTCTAGAAACAAGACTTGCACTACCTTAAAATATACAGCTTTTTTTTTTTTTCTTTTAAGAATAAAAAGTATACACAAAAAGCTTACTAAAAGAGATAATACAACTCTATCTCAAAACGTAAATATAAGCTTAGCTTTCACGTTAATAATTTTTTTTTATGGAGAAATATAAAGGACTAATATTTTTATTAATATTATTTACTACTCTGAGTCATCATCTTATTTTTTTAAATTTAAATTATTAAATTTTATGATTTAAAATTTAGATGTTTAAAAGAAAACAAAATTGTGTATACTAATTTATACAATGGTAAAACTTGACTTACTAATTTTCTATTTCAATATTTTACTTTATGTTCTAATTATTTAATTATGTTGCGTGTATAATTGGCACTGTTTTAAAAACATTTACATAATATATTCTTTCATAAATTTCTGTTACAAATTAAATCACAATTATTTCAAGTTACATGATGGTCATAGAACATTAGATGAACATTACAAACCAAAAAAAAAAAAGCAAGTGAAAACATCCTGTATACAAAGAAAGAAAAGAAAAGACAGAAGAAAGTAAGCACTGAGTTTATTACATCCATGTATGTTACTGCGAGTGCAGAAGTGACTTAGAGGGAGATACATCATCAGAAGTTGAGGTGATACCGGAGGAGTTTGTGTATGAGTTTGAGCTAGAACTTATGGTATTGTATTGGACATCCCTAGAAGAATTATCTATGCTGAATGGAGCTATAACAGAAGACGAGTTAATAACATAGGTAGGGACAGGCAAACTCAATGGAAGAGTTGGTAATGGAGCTTCAAAGTTAAGCACTTGAATTGCTTGCCTCATTGAAGGCCTGTTTCTGTGATCTGGGTGTGCACACCATAGCCCAACAACCATCAAGCATTTCATTTCTTCCTCTTCAAAATCCCCATCTAGCCTTCTATCTGCAGCTTCAAGAATTTTCTCTCTTCCATAAAGTCCCCACACCCATTCCACAATACTGATTTCATTTTCTGGGGCCTCATGCTTGATTGCTTTTCTTCCACATGCTATCTCTAATGCAACAACTCCAAAACTATACACATCTGATTTCTTAGTAGCCCTCCATGTGGTATTGCATTCGGGAGCCATGTAGCCTCGAGTACCTGCTAGCACCGTGGTTTGCGCGCCTTTAGCGTGATCCACAAGCCTTGCTAGTCCAAAAT
>JASCZI010272250.1:28077-47316 GCA_036250425.1 Stylosanthes scabra
CTTTTGGGTACCCTAAAATGAAGAAACAGCAGTTAAAAAGACTTCCTTTGTTGTTGAGGGGAGATAGGGTAAAAGAGGCATCCTTTGTGGAAGAATGGATAAAGGAGCATCAAAGTTAAGAACTTTTATCACTTGCCTTATAGAGGGCCTGCATTTACAATCTGGATGGGCACACCAAAGCCCAACAACAAGCATACATTCCATTTGCTGAACATCAAAATCCCTATATAGACTTGGATCTGCTGCTGCTATGATATTTCTCAACCCATACAGCTCCCAAACCCACTCTACCAATGAAACTTGAGTCACACGACCCTCCATTTCTCTGTGGTGTATAACCTTTTTCCCACTTGCTATCTCCAACAAAACCACCCCAAAACTGTATATATCACATTCCTTTCCAACTTTTCCTGTTTTCATGTATTCTGGTGCTATGTAACCAAGTGTGCCAGCAGTTACTGTGGTCCTTGAACCTTTCTCATGATCCACAAGCCTTGCCAATCCAAAATCCCCAAGCTTAGCATTGAAATTTGAGTCCAACATTATGTTGCTTGATTTAATGTCCCTATGAAGCACACACTTTTCCCACCCTTCTTGCAGATACAGCAATGCTGATGCCAATCCCAAAGCTATGTTGTACCTTACTTGCCAAGACAAGAAGCCTACTCCTTCAAAAAGGCAAGAATCCAAGCTTCCATTGGGCATGTACTCATATATAAGAATGAAGTCATTCTTCTTGTGACACCAACCAGTAAGTCTAACCAAATTCCTGTGTCTCAATTGGCTAATGATCTTCACTTCAGCTGCATATTCCTTTAACCCCTGCTTTGAATCTGCTGATATCTTCTTTACAGCAGCATAAGAGTCTGTATCTTTGAAGTATCCTTTATAAACACCACCAAAACCGCCTTTTCCAAGCTTCTTCCCCTCTTGGAAGTTATCCGTCGCCGACACCAATCTGTCATAGCTGATCCTCTGTGGTCCAGTGCCAGTTTGGAATTCATGATCCATCGGATCAAACGGAGATTCACACTCACTTTTCCCTCTCCTCCATATCAAAATCAGGAGCAGGACTAAGACCAAAACAAATAAACACACAAACAAACCAATCATCATTTTTAGTGCTTTCAACAAATGTGCCTTGTTGTGAAAGGAATAAGCAGCATTACTCGGCACATGTAAGGTTGCAGTGAATGACCATGACAGCAAGCTATATCTGACAGTATTATTCTTTTCTGCGACTGCAGCTGATATGCCAATAGTAACAGGATCATCTATGAACTCATCAAGATCCAAGGGAAACGAAAAACGCCTCCTTCCATTTCCAGGCCCAGTGGACGAGTCTGCAGTGAAGAAAACATCTAGACGCTTGTTTCCAGAGTTGTACTGAATACTACAATTGAAAATTTGTTCTCTTTGTGTGAAATCTACATACAATATCTGAGTGAGGCTGGAAACAACAGAATTGAGATCAAGTCCAAGATGAGGGTATGGACCAGCTGGATCCCATCCATTTGGATATGTGTCAAACTCCACAGCCACAAAAGAGAACTCATGTGGGAGATGGTGGTAAGACTTGGCAAGGCCGAGGCCTCCGCCGTCTATTCCGTCTTGGATTGGAAGTTTGGGGCTTGCTATGTAGAATGCCAGACCATCTCCAGTGTAGGTTGGGTCATCTGTGAAAACAAGGAAGGAGAAGTTTGTGGTGAAGTCATATCTTGAATCATTTACCTTAAGATGTGCTTGCCTTGTTGTGACTCTTCCAAATCCTGAAGCATTGATTTTGCTTCCTGCAAGTTGGATGGTGTTCAAAGATTGTGAGTGACTTGCATTACCTTCCAGGGTTAGATCATTACAATGACCACGGGTGAAGTAGGTGCAGTGAAAAGAAAATAACTTCTGAGCATTTGCAATTACAGGGATTGTTATTATAATAATAAGCAGCAATGAAATAATGCAATGGAAACCACAATCAGCCATTGCTAATTAATATTTGAGAGTGGGGTTTTGAAATCTGTATGTATGTCTTAATAATACATATATACAATCAGCCATGTTTGGAATGAAAAGCAAGCAATGATCAGAACTACAACAACTACGATACTGTGTCCAGCTTTGAAACGGCTATATGTTTGGATGTTTTAAGATGATACAATGATTAGAGATCAGAAACACGCTTAGATTTGCTCGTTACCGGAAATAAACTAGATAAGGCCAAAAAGCATTGTTTCCTTAATCTCTAAATATACCTTACTGGCATTTTAGGAACCAAGACATATACAACATTCTGAAAAAGACGACAATGCATCTATTTTCTACCATTTAATAAATATAATATAATCTGTAACTTTTTAGTTTTTACAGTAATTTCTTGGAACTAATTAATCATTCGTTAGTTAATGGATGATTCTCTTGTAGTCTTTTTGTCTTATACATCGATTCTTCCAAGTTTCAACTATATTCTTGGGCATTGCTATGTGACAAATCTATCTATATAATAACAATAGAAAAATTAATTATCCTTACATGACATTATTACGTTGATATTTGAGTTATTGCAACGCTAAAGTATATAATTAATATCACTTAATAAATATGCAAATTATCTTTCTGAAAAGTTAGATTTGGTTTTAGGTAATTAACTAATTTACCAGTGTCACAACTATTTATCATTGTTATTATTATTCATGTTCAAGGGGGGCAAATGCCCCACACCTACATGAGTAGGTCCTTCCCTGTATGAACAAGTAAAAAGTTGTAAAGCATAGACAACTTTCTAAAAACATTCCTTCAGTGATTTATATAGCAATTCTGGATTGATATAGCAGTGAAAAAGATCTCATTTGTTGCAGGAGGAGGAAGAAAGGGTGGTAGAATAGGCATCCTTTGTGGAAGAATGGGTAAAGGAGCATCAAAGTTAAGAACCTTCAACACTTGCCTTATAGAGGGTCTGCATTTGCAATCTGGATGGGCACACCAAAGCCCAACTACAAGAATACATTCCATCTGTTGAACATCAAAGTTCCTACATAGACTTGAATCTGCTGCTGCTATGATATTTCTCAACCCATACAGCTCCCAAACCCACTCTACCAATGAAACTTGAGTCACACGACCCTCCATTTCTCTGTGGTGTATAACCTTTTTCCCACTTGCTATCTCCAACAAAACCACCCCAAAACTGTATATATCACATTCCTTTCCAACTTTTCCTGTTTTTATGTATTCCGGTGCTATGTAACCAAGTGTGCCTGCAGTTTTTGTGGTCCTTGATCCTTTCTCATGATCCACAAGCCTAGCCAATCCAAAATCCCCAAGTTTAGCATTGAACTCTGAGTCCAACATTATGTTGCTTGATTTAATGTCCCTATGAAGCACACACTTTTCCCACCCTTCTTGCAGATACAGCAATGCTGATGCTAAACCCAAAGCTATGTTGTACCTTACTTGCCAAGACAAAAAGCATACTCCATCGAAAAGACAATAATCCAAGCTTCCATTGGGCATGTACTCATATATGAGGATGAAGTCATTCTTCTTGTGACACCAACCAGTAAGTCTCACCAAATTCCTGTGCCTCAATTGGCTAATGATCTTCACCTCAGCTGCATATTCCTTTATCCCTTGCCTTGAATCTGCTGATATCTTCTTTACAGCAGCATAAGAGTCTGTATCTTTGAAATATCCTTTATAAACACCACCAAAGCCTCCTTTTCCGAGCTTCTTCGCCTCTTCGAAGTTATTCGTGGCAGACACCAATCTGTTGTAGCTGATCCTCTGTGGTCCTGTGCCAGTTTGGAATTCATGATCCATAGGATCAAGTTCATGTTTTCTTCTTCTTCTTCTCTTGCGTATGAAATCCAAGACCAGGACCAACACTAACAAACTCAAAAGCCAAGCTATGCCAATTTCTAGTCCTTCCTTCAATTTACTCCCTTTTCTGTTTTCATCACTCGGTGTTGATAACTTTGCAGTGAATGACCATGAAAGCAGGCTAAACTGAACAGTATAATTCCTAGTTGAAGCTGAAATGCCAAGAGTAACAGGATCATTTAAGTAATCAGTGAGATCCAAGTGGCTTGAAAGATTCTTTGGTGCAGGGCCATTGAAGGAGCCTCCGGTGAAGTAAACGTCGAGACGCCTGCTTCCGGCGCTGTATACAACACTACAGTTGTAAACATTGGCTATCTCTGAGAAATCTGCAGGCCATTTGACATGCTTGGTGGACATCATAGAATTAACATCTATTCCCACATGTGGTTGTGGTCCTCTTGGGTCCCAAGAATCTGAGTGTGTGTCAAACTCCACAGCCACAAAAGAGTACTCATCTGGGCGTGGGTGGCAGGGATTCACAAGACCAAGCCCTCCACCGTTTATGGCATCATGAGGATGAAGTGGCAGGTGATGGCTTGCAATGAAGAATGCCAAACCTTCTCCATGGTAAGTCCTGTTTGAGATAACCACAAAGGAAAAGTTGGTGGTGAAGTCATATCTTTGTTCTGAATTGTTTTTCATGAGACGCATAGGCTTGGTTGTGATTCTTCCAAATCCCACGGCTGTATCTGTTTCCCCTGTGAGTTGGACTTGATCAAAAGCATGTGAGTAAGTTGCATCTCCATCCAGGGATAGTTCATGAGATTGAGATGGGTTGAAGTTTTTGTTGAAGTTAAAAGACCGTATCTGAGCATTTGCAACATGCATTATTATTATGACAAGAAGCAGAACAACAAAATGGGAATGACAATCAAGCATTGTAAACTGGTGCTTGGAGATAGAGTGATAGAGAAATAAGGAGTGAAACAAACTTGTGCTACATTTTTGTTGGGGTCTATATAGCACACTTTCATGGTTATGTCTTGATCTTATATATATACACAAGAATAAATTCAACATTGTTATTGCCCTGTGAAAAGAAGTAATGTACAGCTTTCAAACGGCTTCTTCGGATTTCGACAAATATGTTGTACTGAATAAAAATCATAAACAAAATAAGCTTAGATTTACACGTTAACGGAAAGGTATACTAGATAAGGGCAAATTAAAACCAGTCTCCTTAATCAAAAGCAGTCAATTAGATAATGCTAGTATTTATTTATAAATTAAAAATTGGTTGACATTTAAAAAAAAAAAGAAAATAACAACTCCATCTGCTTTGTTATAACAACACGATTAGCATGCAGATTGTTTAGTGAGAGTGAAGTTTGAATGCTCCTTTTCCGTTAAAAATGGGGAATAGCCGCAAACGGCAATATTCGAATCCTTTTTTCTTTTATGACAAACATAGCTAACAAGAATGTTCAAATTAAAAAGGAATGAAGAATTCAATAAACGCTTTGTGAGATACATACATTTTTTTTTCTCTGTTTTGAATGAGCTGACTTTTTTTAGCTGTATTTTCTTGTTAGTTAATACCATCAGAGATATTGTGCCGCCTCTAGATGAAGACAAACTTGTGATAGAATTATCTTTTTTTTTCATCCCCAACCGGACATATCGAATACTAACCTACCGTCAATTTGAGTTTAAGGGTCTACCGTTGGTCAATGAATTGCTGCATGCATAACGTAAGGGTGAAACTCCAATACTTATTTAAGCGGACTAGTGTCCCAAGTTGGTTCTTGTGATAGACTCTTGTGATCATGGAAAGAACGTTTATTGGTCCTGAAATTCCTAACCCAATTGTGATTCCAGAATCTCATGTTATGGACTCAGAGTTGGGCCTTCCATCTTTTATTTAATAATAGCATTTTATAAGAAAACAATAAATGGGCCTAGACCCCGTTGTATTACAAAAACAAAAATTGAGTCTCACAAGTCCCAATGATGAAAGTTCTTCCTCTTTCTTGTAATCCATATCTCCTCTCCAATAGTTTCCTCCACTTTATAACTAAATCTAGAGTTTTCATAAGATTACCCATATAACTTTTTTTCATTAAATACATTGGCATTAAAAGTTTTGATTTTTAAAATTTTTTAATGAATAATTTATACGTTAAACAACTTAATATGCACCTTCAGAACACTTTTTAAGAAAATTATTAAATCTATAAAATTATTGTTGAAATAAACTAATGTTCATACACTATGTCTGTATAAAAAGTATAAAAGAAATTATACAGATAACTATTAATTGTATATTAATTAATACATTAGTAAAAGCAATTAATTTACAAATGAGTAAAACTAGGTAACCAATAAAAATTTAGCCAACATTCTTAAATTGAATGTTCTATTTTTTTACGTTTCGGATATTTTATTTTTAAAAAATGGATACATATAATTTTATAATAATTCTATTTATATACCAAAATCAACCACTAAAATTAGCCATATATATTGAAATACAAAATACACGCTAAAAAATATACCGTTTATAAAATAAATAGATACAAAATAGAAGAAAAAGTTTCAATACTCTATCATAAATGCTGCTGTAGCCCTTAAAGTGCAAGCTTAGCTATGAAAACCTTACAAGCTACGAAAATCATGTCTGGTTTCAACAAATCTTTTGAGATTGGAAAGCTCTCTAGATTAACATATATGATTCAGTGTTTCGTTAAAATAAGTTAAGATGTGTCATGATATAATGAATTTTTAATTCATCAACTTTCTTTTATTAAAGAAAAAAGGGGGCAAAAAATAAGAAGAACAGAGAAAAGACATTATTTTATTGGCCAACAAACGGTTTGTGGATATCTACTTGAAGTAAGATGTAAGAAACCAATGTAAATACTTAAAGTAGTATAGTATTATATATTATAAGGCTCGTCGTTTAGGGCACCATACTTGGGACCGTTAGACATGTGAGGAGGCATGTATATATGACTTCAATGCTTCAATGCCTGAACTGTAGTACAAGCAATACATGCTACTTATTATTAAAGTACTGAGCCCTCAAAGCCAAATTATGATTATATTTAATTTAATCTATATATATTCTGAGCATGTAAGATATTTTATAAGTTTGGTTCATAAATGTCTTAAAAATATTTAATAAATTTAGTTTTGATATACTGATAGTATTTTTTTGTGACTATATATACTGATAGCTAGTATAAAATATTTTACATTGTCTTTCAATAATATGTATTATTTTAAATGAATATTCACACGATTAATATAAAAACTAAAGAAAGTCATTTTTATTTATGTGATATTATGTAATTAGTTATATATATGTAAAAGTATTTTATAATGACACAATATATTAAAATTAAAAACAATACTTAATACTATTAAATATAAATATAAAAAGGATTTAGTAAATATATTGAAAATGTTAATTTTTTACTTAACACTTTTACCGTTTAATGTGAAATATTTATGTTAACAGTAATCTCAACAAAAATAACAAGTATATTCTTATATAGAAAATAAAAAAAATTTCAGCCAATAATTTAAATTAGATGTTCTAATTATTTATGTTTCAGATGTTTTATTTCTAAAAAAATATCTATGAAGTTATATGTATATTTGATTTTCAGAAATTTTTTATTGCGTGGTATAGGACATTCTATTTCTAACATTTTAAATCTTTTCCAGATGATTTGTTGGCTGATTTATTAGTTAAAAAATATTAATTATTTATAATTTTTTATATAATAATAATAATAATAATAATAATAATAATAATAATAATAATAATGCGCTTTACAGATTGGTCAGCATGTGATGTACTCAAATATATAATGAAGAGAACCTCGTACGTTATTTAGCCATTAATTGAAAATTCCAGTTATTTAACCACCACCAACGATATGCCTTTTGACTTTATTTGATAGCTGTGCAATCTTAGTATCTTATCTATTGAAAATGTGATATCTGACGTCACTGCTTAGCTCACGGTCCGAGGATTTATTATTAATTAGCTCTCTATTTCTTATTTCTAATCAACTATTTCTTTTATGTACCATGATATATTTGCGCATCAAGTTTAATTAAATTGTCTGATATCACTTTCATATACGACATCACTTTTTGTTATACAAAACTTAAAAGAAAAACAATAGTGGTAATTTCAAAACCACAATAAACATAAACCGTCACTTTTAACATGAACATTAATATGACAGATATTAACGGTTCTATAAAATGGTCATAATATTTGCGCTACATTTTCGATAAATTTTTGGTTCACTAACTTTAAGTACTACTTCCACCAAAAGCTTTCTTCAGTAATAATCTTTAAAACTTAAAAGGATTTAACTTGCTAGGTTAGTTTGGAGAAATTAAAGACAAATGATTAAGGTGACAAAAATTAAATATCTTCATCAATTCACTGGACATGAGACCTGTAATGATCATGTGGGCTCAATAGAGAGCGATTGAATCACATATAAAGTTCCAAATTAAAAAACGAGTTTTGGACATAATCCAAATATAAAAAGGAGCACATTATTAGACATCGTGTTAGCTGGTTTTCATATGCATATACATTTTTTCTTACGCTTACATATACTAATTATTTCAGAAATTGACAAATAATAGCATGAGAGTAGTGATCCCATTCTCGAGCTATATTGAAACCTCCAAGGCTCGTCCCTTTGAAAGCTGGTAAAATTTTAAACTATACTGTTCCCCACTGCAACCACGCACCTCGATGAAGCGCGTGCGAACTGCCAGCGCCATTTTTCACCGTTGGATATACTTCTTCAACGACTTGGGTCAAACTACTATCATAATCATTTCTAAAGCTTCACAAGTTCACAATTCTCAAATCAATCTCTCCTTACACAGAAAGTAATGAAATAAAGTCCTTCAAAATAAAAAGAAAGAAAGAAAGAAACTTAATACTAATTAAACTTTACAACTGAATTTTGTTAGCATCGAATTTAGTCTCAATGGCTTTCCTGCCTTCCTATTATGAGCGTAGGTAAATGAAGTGCGTGATGTAAAATCTAGACGAGACATATTCATAATATTCCCCTCAATCACGTCTTTTTACGAAGAGAATAGACCATAGTTAACATTTACTTGGATCAACGCAAATTAACAGATGTCCTTTAATCGTCTTTTGGGTTTGAACTTTTTGAAGAATGACTTATTTGAGAGGTTCACTCATTTTGTCTCAGCAATATCTAAGACATTATTAATTAAGTTTAATAATTATGTATGGCTCTTTATTAATCATAATGTATTGACTTTCTAATTTTTTTTATTATGAATATTTGTTAAAATAGAAAAAAATTATAAAAAGGATTAATTTATATATATTTTTCAAAAACTTACAATATTGTTTATGTATTATGTAAGAATGTTTAATATTATAATATTTCTTTTTAATATTGTAGTTAATACAATTATTATTTTTTCTCATGGTATTTTCATCAATAAATTCAATAGATTAAGAGTTAATGCATCCTGGATTTAAATTATTTTTAAGAATTTTTTATTAGACATTAAATTATTGTATATATATAAAAGACGAAATTCGAATTTTAATATTAATTTAAATAAATAGATGAATTAATTATTAATAAATTCAATTTGATTTTTTAGTATATTATACTTGAGCAAAAGCCTTAGCATTTTATTTATTCCAATATAGAAAACCGTCTTATTGACTCTTGAAGGACGTGATAATATTTGTTGGAAGCTTGAAACTTTTTTAGGTAAGAAATAATTTAGTAGTTCTTGATGCTGTATTGTTCTATTTATAAAATGAAAGAAGTATGAGTATATATATATATATCTATTTTGTAATTAGTACGAGTATATATTTGAAATAATCACAATATATATTTAAAATTTTTTTAAATTTAAAAAATCACTAAATACTTTTACCACCATAGTCATGGTTTGATTCCTAATTTAATTCTTTCTTAGATTTAAACACTTAGCTTAGATTCTCTCCCATCATAGGAAATAAACACACCTTGAGCATGTGAGTGTGAGTGAGTTCCCACTTCTCACCCATTAAGTTTGCAGGGCGTTCCCAACCGGTACACACAGCATTTACAAATTTCATTAATAGAAGGTATGTATTATTTCAGGAAACACTACTCAAACTATTCACTAATTTATGATGGACACATATTTTTTAACTCAATCATGTCACGTGTCAACAGTTTATTAAAAAATAATTAAATTTATAAATTAGGATTCTCTATCACAACTCTTTTTAAGAATTAAATTTAATTTTATCCTAATGCAACCCAAATATAATAAATAATGAGCATAACTTATTTTACATAACTTCAATTAATTTTATATTATTTTTTAAGAAAATATAGGATATTAATTTTATTTTAAATTTATATTTATTATTTTTTTACATTATATATCAGTAAAAAAAGACTCATTAAAAAAGAGTGAAGTGTGATTTCTAACCACGACCACAAATAATGATTTTCTTTTATAAATTGTTAAAATGTAGTGTGGAAATAAAAAAAAACAAAAATAGGAAAATAATGATTTGTTATTATTGTTGGAAAGAAATAGGAAATCGCCCGCAGTTTTGTATGTCCAGTTGTCAGCAAATGCATAGCTGAGCCTGAGGCCTCAGAGGAGCTTTAAATAATGATTTTGCGACAGTCCCAAATAGCAAGCAGTGAGAGGATAGATAGACGCGCGCCCTCCCTCAGCGACACGTGGCCCTTACAACTGCCTCAGCCCTGAGCGCCCCCCTTTCGTGATTCTCCCACACTGCCTTTTCAATTTGGGAATCTAAATTCTAAACAAACGCAACTCTTCTTCCCCACTGTGGTCCCCACGTTCACACTCACCCTAACCCCCCCTTCAAAAACCGCTTTTCACATTTTCGTGGTATTCCTCTCCTACCACTGCAATACCGCCTTCTCTTCTTCTCTCTTGCTTTCCCCTTCTCTCTAGCTACCACCCCCAAACTTCCCTTCTTTCAGTCAGTATCTCTGATTCAATCTCTACTCTTATTATTATCATTCTATTTCTTTGCACATGTTCCTTTTCCTTCTAACTTTATTTCTCGTCGAGTATGCTACGTTTTTCAAACAATAACATGGAATTAATTAATATATTTATTATTATTGCTCAAAGCTTAGCATTATTATGTGCGTCTGTTGACTGATCTGGTCATCTATCTGTTGGAGTCGAAGGGAGAGAGGAAAATTATCAACTGTGTGAAGGAAGCGCTGTAGGGTTTGACTTTAATTAGTAAGAGATGGGGAGAGGCAAGATTGCGATTCGAAGGATAGACAATACTACAAACAGGCAGGTGACATTCTCAAAGAGAAGGAGCGGCTTGATGAAGAAAGCTAAAGAGCTCTCTATTCTCTGCGATGCTCAAATTGGACTTATTGTTTTCTCCTGCACCGCCAAACTCTATGAATTTGCCAGCACCAGGTTAGTTAATTAACATCCATCCATATTATTGCTTCTTTATTTCATTTTCTACTCTCTTAGCTTAATTAATTAATCACTTCAACTCTTGGGGACAAAACTCTTCTACTACCTAGCACACAACTGTACATATACCAGGGTAAAACTTTCTCATTATAGAACAATAGTCGTGGATATGCTTTGCTTCTATACTTCTAATTAATTAATAACTTTCTCATTATAGAACAACATCAATCTAGTAGTGAGGGTAATCAATCTATAAAATCTGATATATTTTCCCTAAAACTAAGCTTTGATTTAATTTGATATATAGCTGTGCTAGATATAATATATGTACACACTTTCGTATATTCTATTTACAACATGGAATAAATCATGACGAAATAAATTATACAAAGATATATAATGATACATATAGCATTGCTAAAATAAATTCACCTTACTATACTTCCAATTGATTTAATAACAAAAACTTGCAGTGTAAATCATGTATGAACGATTTACTGGTCGCAGCTCGCAAATCTTTTCTCCCTTATTCTAATCATTATTTTAAAAAAAAAATTCGGTTATCAAGACCGTACTATAATATAGCATGCGACCCCAATGGTAATTGTAATATTTTGTTTTCTTGGTACTAGTGCAGACATAAAAGAACATTATATCGGTTTTTGTTTCTAATTTTTTTTGTAGTTATTTGTTAATTAAATTAATTATGGTTTTTTAATTTCAATATTTATTATATTTTTCAAACAGTTACTGGAAATAGAATATTAGTGAAAATTATAATTACAGAAAGAAACTGATGCTCTGAGTTATTATTCTCGTTAGTTAAAATAATGGATATTTGTACCTGTGTATGGATAAAATTATGACCCTTTTTCTTAAAATTCGTGTTTCATTGAGTGAAAAATAACGATGTAAATTTATGTTATTTAATTTATTTTTAATATATATATTTTATATTAATATCTGATTTTGATATGTAATTTTAATGTTGTGATTAACCTGAGAATATGTATATATGGACAGCATGAAAGCTATAACGGAGCGGTATAACAAGATAAAAGAAGACGACCATAATCAGCTAATGGATCGTGCTTCAGAAGTTAAGGTAACCCAGGTCATGTAACCTTTCCCCACAATTAGTCAATAAATACGTTATTAATACATAAACAAATTAAATCATAAAATTATAAATATTAAATTAAATATAATAGTTTTATATTATAACTGCCCTATCATTACTCTTAATTATTAAACGGATAGATTTGATCTAATTCTTTTCCAGATAATACACACTTATTGTTGGCCATTCATGGATTAAATTAAATAATTTCAGGCTATATGTTTAATTAATTAGATAAAGCTTTCTTGTTCTCTAGTTAGCTTTGAAACAAAGAATTTTCCCAAACATTAATATTATTTTTTTAAAAAATCAAACATTCTCCAAGTGACATAAGTTCCATAAGAAGTTTTTTTTTTCAATTATTATTTTGTTAGTTAGTTGAGGTTGAATTTATGAAGAATTATTGTCAGCTGATGATGATGGGAAGCTGAAGGTATTTGAGAAGCGAAACCTTTATCTTCCTTGAACCATGCAATTGTTACTGTCACTTTAACTGAAACTAAAGTTGACCATTTTAAGGGGAATTCCACTCTGGGAAGATAAAGAATCAGGTTAGTTATTATTAGTACCCCAACAGCAATTTGTTAAAAAAATTATCAACAAATAAAATGAGGCGCACACTACCCCCTATTTTAGCCAACAATATTTAATTTGGTTTAAAAGCATGCACCAAGAAGTTAAGTTGCGTCATGCTCCACCATGTAAAAGTTAGATTTAAAGTTTGCTTCCGTCCTGATTATTGTTTCATTTAGTAATTGATGAATAATGATATTATTTGTGTTGGTTCTATTTGCTAGTTTTGGCAGCGAGAAGTGGCAACCTTGAGGCAGCAACTTCAGTACTTGCAGGAAACCCATAGGTAACATTATTTTGAATACCATTTGAAGATTTTTTGAGAGGGGTGAATCAAGGAATACAAATATTTTTTTGAATTAGGAGATGAAATTGTGGCGGATGTAGGAGACAAAAATAGAAATCGTGAAACAATAAATGAACTTAAAAGAGATAGAAATAAGAAGAAGAGCACCAAGATTTATACTGATTTGATCTCCTACTGAGATCTACGTCTAGTTTTTCATCACTCAGAATGGTGGAATTTCACTATACTTTGTTCAAGTACAATCATCAATATTTGAGAATACATTCCACTCTCAATACTAACACCTAAACTCACTTCATAATGTGGTATACTGTATTCATTAAGATAATATTTTATCTTATATAATATTTTATCTTATAAAGATTTTGCTCGAAGAAGGAAATCCACAAATATTATTATATAAATAGAATAGAAAATTTTTTCTATTTCGATATTTCGCTACCATAAAAAAATAAGCGGACTCTAGAAAAAGATAAAAAAATCTCTCCTAGAATCCTAGAATCTCGTTTTCCCTATTTTGATTTCTACTCTGCTTAATATTTTTCAACTATTTTTCTTATATTACAACAATAAAAAACTAATAATCTTTTTCTATTGTAGGACATTGCTCTGATTTTTTCTCACACACTTAAACTTCACTCACTTAAGAATTTTACATACAATTAATAACCTAGTTGTATCTCTCACAAAAAAATAAATATGGCTTTTGAATCTCTCACTTTGCCTTTTATGATATATATGATAAACCAAAATTAAGGCTAAGCAAGAAAACAAATGGAGAAGAATAAAACTTTAAACACTCTTAGAAAAGATGAAAAAATGTGTTGTAGTTCTGTGCTTTGTTGCTGAAATTCTTCATTTATTTATAGTTAAATCTGACTTGATGAGCAAAGATTGAATCATATCTGTTGATAGATAATAATTAGTAAATCATTCCTATATTGAATTAAGGGACGTTGCCGTTGTGCTTCTTTGTTAAATTCGAATTCTTTCCTTATCTCCATTTAAATCATCATTAATAAATTTCATTCTGAACGTGTAGAGTTGCTCATTTACTTCTATCTTAAAATCACAGCATTCATATATACTATCCATGATTATTTTAAAGTGTCAAATCATTCCTTATTGATAAGAAGAATAACGCTGCTATCTTCTGTAGTACTTCAAATCTTGTGCATTACTTATTATAAGATCAATGTTGCAGCTTCTTTCTTATTTTTTATGAGTACCAAATCTTTCTTTTATGATTTTTGCTTCATTTCAAAATTTTTGAATCTAGTTTACTTTTCTTACTTCATTCACTTGAGCTTGCAACACTAAAAACACACATATCAAATACACAAATTAATATTTGTCATCATCAAATATTCAATATTAACTTTGAACTCATCACCATTCTTCAGTTGCATAGTTTGTAACAGTATGATTGATTGATGGAGGAATGAATGTAGGCATTTAATGGGTGAAGAACTCTCCGGTTTGTCCATCAAAGAGTTACAAGATCTGGAAAACCAACTTGAGATGGGTCTAAACAGTGTTCGCAAGAAAAAGGTATATCATAACAATAATAATAATGCTTCCAACTCAAATTAAATTATTATTGTTTCACAATTTCACCTCCCTCTCATGCAGGAACAACTTCTTACCCAAGAGATCAACCAGCTCCACCAAAAGGTTCAAGGAATCAATTTCTACCAAAGGGTATAATAAAGTATTAAGAATTAACAATAATCACCGCTGATTGTGTTAATTATGTTGTAGGATAAAAACATGGAGAAGGAATATGCAGAACTAGAGAAAAAGATGAACTTCCTCCGCAGGGAGAATGAAGAACTGCGAAAGGTAAGGCACGTTATGTATATTCTAATTAATTTGGTTGGTTAATAAGAAGCTATATATATAAAAAGGGGCTTCATGTTTTCATCACAGTAGCTAAAGCTACCTAGAAAATTTTGGAACTTAATTAATTATTAGGTTGTTGAATCGTCGTCACCGTTGCTGCGGCGTAGGAATGAAGAAAATAATGCAACATCATCAATGAATCCGCTATGCACTATAAGCTATGGGTATGCAGCTCCTCCTCCTGCATCTACAAATCTACAACTAAGCCGCCATCAACAGAGTAGCGAACTCGCAGACAAAGCAATGAAACTCAAATTACAGTTTCTGTAACAATAATGCAATTTCTGAGAAGATCCCCAAGTAGAACTAGCTAGAACCAATATAATGCTCCATGATGACCAAGTATGTATGTATGCATGTGGAGTGTAATTGCTCTCTCAATTTGCTGATTGGATAATCTATAGTTGTCCAACAATTTTGTTTCAGCATTATCATTTTAAAACAATCCGTCGCATCAAATTCTCTTCGAGTGAAAATAATAAGTAAAGATTATTGTTAATTTTATATATTTGACTAAGATATTATTTCACGATTTTTATATAATAAGTTTTGTTTAATTATTTGATTTTTTCTTTATCTCAAAATTACTAGCTTCTTCTTTTAATTTCTAAAATTAAGATGATAATAATAAAAAAAAGTGAGTATAATGTTGATTGGAGCACTACGTATATATAATTTTCTTTTAGTTACATAGAAATAACATATTTTATTTTTTGGTGTCTTAGGTGAGATTGTAATTCAAAAATCTCTTATAATTGGAAGAAATAATACCATTTGAGTTATAGTTTATTGATGAAATAATATATTTATTGATCATTGATTAATAATATACTATCAATTATTTATCCTCCTATTTACATTTTATATTTATTTTTTATGATTTTAGAAAAATAAAATTATTAAAAATTTTACATTTCTCAAAAAAATCTTCTCACTTCTAATATGATATTTGAATTGAGATTAAATCTCTATAAATTGTGACATAGTTTGCTCATGTATTTACTAGTAATTAGACATACATTAATCATTTTATATTTTGTAAATAAAAAATTTTAGTAGTAATAAAAAATTCAACGGTACTATGAAATCAATATTAGGGAACCTTTAAGGAGGTAGTAAATTCAATTAGAAGAAGTTTTCATCCAAAAATAAAATAAGTTATCATGTGAAACTCATAAAATTATCATCTGAAACTAACCAACATTATTATTTGACTACGACAATAACAATAACCATTTTGCCACCACCACTACAACCGCAACACTATCACCACGACGACAACCACCACCATTACTGCCTCCATCGCAACACCATCGCCATCACAACAACAATAATAACAACAAAGAAGAAGAGAAGTAACAAGATATACAGTGTTAGAGTGGAGATGAGAGAGAGTGAAAGAGAAGAGAGAAGAATGGTATGTGTTGAGTGAGAAAGAGGTCACAGTGAATGAGTGAGTGAGAGACGAAACAGTGAAGACAAAATACAGTGAAAGAGAGGAGAATGGTGTGTGCTATGAGTGAGAAAGAGGTCAGAGTGAGTGAGAGAGATAAGACTGAAGAAGAAGAAGGTCACTCACAAGAAAAAGAAGAAGAAGCCACAGCAGTGAGAGCGGCGGCAAGGTGGTTGATAGAGAAAATGAGACTAAAATTAAAATTTCACCCTTTGATTCATGTACTCTATGGGTGATTTACTCCCTATACTTTTTCTAAAAAATTTAAACAATTCTCTTTCAAAGTTATATATATATTTTAAGGAAAACAAAAACTGTTGTAGATTGAGAAAATGTTTTAAAAGAAGGGAAAACAAAAAAAAGTTAATCTCGCTCATCAAACGGATGTTGACAACGTTTTATTAGTCCACAAACGGTTTGTCGATCTACTTTGTGAAGAAATTAAATACTAAAACGTAAGAAAACAATTTCATCAGCCCCAATGTAAGTGCTTAAAATTAACTCGTAGTCTTATATAATAGATTTAGCTAATATGTGTTTTTAGAGCACATAATAACTTTATTATTAATAAAAAGTTTAAATATTTATATTTAATAAAGAATTTAATTTTCAGCACTATTCATGTCAAAGAGTTTTATAATTAAGGATTCTCAGCTTGTTTGGCGGAACAACTTAGGACCCTTGGACATGTGAGAACGCATGTATATCCATGCATGTATGACTTCAATGATCCAGTGCCTGAACTTTAATTTATAGTACAAGCAATAATGTAATGCATTGCCATGGTACTAAAAGGTACATTTGTAAATCTAATTAAGAATCTTTGAATAACCCTAAATAACAATAATGTACTTAGTAACACAATTTTTAAATTTTAAAAAATCATAATAAGCATAAATATAAAAATAAATTTAAATATTAATTAATATATAAAAATATATAAATATTTTAATTTTGATAATTATAAGTTAATTTTAAAAAAATATTTTTTCAGATATATTAAGAATGGTTAAAATGGAGAGGGTGAAAGTTACATAGGTTTAGAAAAAAAAGAGGTGGTGGTAGCTTAAGAGGATGAGGATGATAGAAAAGATATATAAAGGAAATTTAGAGATTTTTGATAATTTTTTAACACAGTTAAGACTTGAAAGAAATTTAACTTTATTTTAGGTATTTATTTTATAAGTAAAATTTATGTTTTATGAGTATAAAATTAATTAATTTTTTTATTAGTAATTTTATTAGTATTACAATTTTTTAAATACAAATAATTTTTTCAATAAATAATTAGCAGCATGGCCACCATATGGGTAGTGGCCTAGTGGGTTCTCAAATAAATAACTGACATAATGATGAAGAGATTCTCATAGAGTAGTTAACCATTAATTGAAAATTCCGTAGTTATATAACTACCACTTACTATCTCTTTTGACTTTATTTGATAGGTGTACTACCTTATCTCTTGAAATGTGACACTCGTTGTCACTTGTCACTGCTTAATTATATATTATTTACCGCTATTTATATTTTAATTTCCTATCGACAATATAATTTTCCTTCTGAAACATATAAAAAAATATTAGTAAAAATTATTATTGATTTTTTTTCTTATAACTATGTCTATTTTATCATTACAAAAATTTATATAGTCTATTTCTGTTAGTTAGATTTTTGACTTGCACACCATTTTGTTATAGTTCAAGAAATATTAGAGAATGAATTAAAAGCATATGCAATTCAAATGATATTTATCATTTTATTAATAGAGTTTTTGAATTCAATTTTTTTTTTAAATATATCTTTAATAAAACACATGCAGCATGCATGTTAGAAATAATATAATATATCAGAAAAAAAAACCCTTTAAGTAGGTGTTTTACCAAAGGCTTTCTCCAAGCAAGAAGGTGATATATATATATATATATATATATATATTCACTAATCACTGGACATGAAACCTTTATATCATGTGGCCTAGAGCGAATCAATTAAAGTTCCAAAAACGCCTTGTGGACAATCCAAATAAATATAAATATATATATATAGAAAAGGAGGACATTTATTTAATTAATTAGTGGGATTATGGCAAGTACTACTTTTTTAGTCTTTACGCTTACACATATTAATTAATAGTATTTCACAAAGTGACGAACAATTCTTGAGCTATATATTCTAACCTTCCGAGCTACCCACTCTGAAGTTGGTAGAGAATAAACTATAGCGTTCTCATATATTATTTCTATGTATATGTTTTGAAGATCATATCTTTTTAATATTAAGAATATTGATATAGAAATAAAAGAAAAAAATTGTCTTTAATAATGAAAAAATTAAGAATAAATATCCATATCAGTCATTCTTTAAGAAAATTCAGACCGATCAGAATAAAAAAAAATATATACTGATCAGAAGCTGCATCAAGTCACGCATGTGACATATCTAAATTGATAAGATTTTTTACTTTGATAAATTGATAAGATTTGATTCCTTGTCATCTACCTCTTTCCGTTAGGTTTATATATATATATATATATATATATATATATATATATATATATATAT
>JASCZI010272251.1:15776-35354 GCA_036250425.1 Stylosanthes scabra
GTAATATGCATGTGCATTGTCACCATGTGCATTGTCGCCATGGTGTGCATTGTCACCGTACACTTAGATTTATATTAGGCAAAGTCTATGATATGGTTTGAAGAAAATATCCATAAGCAAGGTTTAGATGTTTATTAGATAATAGTTATGACACATGCTTTTAAATTTTTACTTTTATAAGACAAAATAATTAGTTTATGACATGTTTTTGGCATTTTAATTTTGTAGAAATTATTGGAAAAATTAAATTTAGAATGATGAATAATTTGGAGTTAATTCAATATAAGATAATTGTAAAAAAAATTAGTCAATTTAATATTTGTAAATAATAAATAAAAAATATAATTTATAGAAATTTTAAAATTAAAAAATAATCAAAATTAATTTAACGGTAATGCTAAATGTACATCTATTTTGTATAACCAATTTATTTTCTTTTCTATAACTTATATTAATATAAAAGATATGTGATAAAGTTTTTAATTATATCCGCAAGAAAAAAAATTATAGTTAGGAGAAATTTTTATACCACTATATTTTCCTATCCAATAGAAGAAAAAAAATAATATGTCAAGTGTCTTTTATATTTACATACTCATACAATATGTGGTTAGTACTTCATTTATCAATTATTTTATTTATAACTTATATATCAACTATTCTATTTATAAGTTAGTAATGTATTAAAATTAAGTGTTTTACAAATAAATGTTAAGAATTTCATATTTACATGTTAATGACTTAGTCGATAATATAAATTTGAAATAATTATATTTATATTGGTGTCATAATATAAAAATAAACAAAGTCGGTGAACTATAGTTTATATAACATTATCCCATCTCGTTATAAGAGGTCTTTGGTTCGAACCTCGTTTAACAAACCAAAAAATATAAAACAAACAAAAAACAATTGACCTATGCACGTCTAACTAAAAATTGATTAGATATCTCTTCATTTTATATTGGGCCAAATCTTAGAGGAAATAATGTGACAATATTTTTTCTTTTTGTTTACGTTATATTGTGACACCAATATAGATATAGGGTTGTTAAACGAGCGAAATTAGCCTCTTTAGGCCCAACCCATTTAACTTGTTTAAGCGTAGTTTGTATACGAGCTATGATTTTTTAGCCTGACTTATTTATGGTCAGAAGAGTTAATCAGACTAACCCGCTTAATTAATTAAATATAAAAATACTAAAATGTTATGTTTTTTCCACTATTGGACAAAAATTTCTCCTAACAGTAAATTTTTTTTTCTAATGTAACTAAAAAATTTATCACATATTTTTTATATATTAATATACGTTATAAAAAATAAATTAGGTAATTTAGTTTTTTTCTTTTTGTTAGCATTATTTATAAAAAGAAGCTTGATAACTTATTTAAAGTTTTTTGACAAAAATATTAATGTATGTTAAAATCAAATTTCAAAAACCATTCATTGATAATTATTTAATTTAATTTATTTATAGGGTTAAATTATTAAAAAGTTATAAAGAAATAATTATAATCATGTACCACATGAATAATATAAAATTATAAATATTTTGAAATTAAAAAGAATAAATCCGCTCTATAATAATTCTAAACATACATCTATTTTGTCAACTAAGTTCAACCAAGTCATTTAATTCTATGACAAATAGAAGATCCTTTCGATGTTAAATAGAAGATTATTTATGTGCTAATTTTTATGCTATTTGACATCAAAATGATTTTTTGTTTGATATAGAAGTAATGACTTAGTTGGACTTGATTAGTAAAATAGGTGTACATCTAAAATTTAAATAAAGAGGCATTTATTCTTTTTAATTTCAAAATATTTTTGCATAAAAATAAATGTCTGGACTTGGTTATACAAAATAGATGTACATCTAATATTACCGTTAAATTAATTTTAATTAGTTTTAAATTTTAAAATTTCTATAAATTATATTTTTTATTTATTATCACAGATATTAAATTGACTAATTTTTTTTTCTTACAATGATCTTATATTAAATTAACTCCAAATTATCCATCATTCTAAATTTAATTTTTTTTAATAATTTCTATAAAATTAAAATGCTAAAAGTATATGTCATAAACTAATAATTTTGTCTTGTAAAAGTAAAGACCTAAAAACATACGTCATAACTATTACCCAATACACATCTAAACCATGTCTATGGATGTTTTCTTCAAATCATATCATACACTTTGCCTTATTATTATTACTAGTTACTTACCCGCGCTACGCGCGGTGTAACCGTTTGATCGCGATTCTACAGTAGTTAATATATATGTAGTATTTTTATCACATAAATTATAATATTTTCATTGATTTTCATCCATTGATTAATAATATGAAAAAATGAAAGACAATAAAATAGTTTAAATCTGATTTTACATTATTTATTTATATCTTGACTTAAAATATAAAACTACCAAACTCACATTAACACGAAAACCTAAAAAAAAAATTAGTAAATTACTACAAAAATGGAGCAGCAGTACAAATGTTTTTCTCGTTTGAACAAAACAACCTCAAGAGTATGCACTCTCTTCTATTGTTTCTACTTTTATCTTTGTGAAACCAGATTTTTGTCCTCTAATGCTCTCTCTGAATAAAGCAGCACTGCTTTCTTCTTAAGGCATAAAGGTTCATTACTTTCGTATACATCATGTTAAAGAAGTTGCTACATTGGTGTATATTACTCTGAAAACATTTCTTTATTATTTTGATTTGAACTGAGTTTGAACTGAGTATTCTTCCCGCCACATTGCATGTATGTTGTATACTTTTGCTGTAGTGGCCTGTCGCCTATTATGTTCCCTTCTGGTGATAGTTTGACCCTCATATTAATATTAACCTTTATATTTATATTATTGCAGGAAACGGTGAAAGAGACAAAAATCAACTTACTCTAAATTGTTTGCCTGAATAATGACCACATTAGTTCTGTTTGTATCAAAAAGTCTAAAGCATGAGAGAGAAACGCAAGTTCACTGATGACCTACTATAATGTAGGAAGCCTATTTCCAAATAAGAGATGTCCTGAGCAATATTAAAGGTGTGTAAAAGCAAGCCAATTGTTATAAACTCTGGTTTTGTTTGTTCTTTTGTGACCATGGTAATACTTATTTTGATCTCTCCATGCATGCCATCATGTGATAATTAATATAAAATTCATTAAAATGAAACTCTCATTATTGTTCATAGCAGTGGCGGAATTGTAGCAACAATTAGATGATTTCTTTTATGCCCCTTTCCCCCCTTGATTCAATTGAAGCCAGCCTATGATGTTTCAACACTTGTCAACCATTTGGAGCAGCCACTTGTCGTGCATTGAGCCATGTTCCCTTGTGAAAAGCTTCTCATGTTTCACTTATTCTATTGTATAGATAACGTACCGTGTCCGACAACATGAGAACTTTTAAAATTGTCATGCTTCGTAACATTTTTTTTATTTGGTGACTTTCATAACATCTAACGTACTTATTAAATGATAATACATGTCCACGTCCAAAAAAAAAATATATGTTACACATTTCCTCAAACTAAACTAAGAAGCTCCTTGATGAAAAGGTTAGTTGCAAAATCTTCTCCATGGATCCGGGATAGAGCCAAAAGAAAAAAGGTGGCTCTATATGGTGGTTTGGTACGATCGATGAACCCTCGAATAGTGGTGAATATGATGTGTGGTACGTAATCAGCGAGGATGGTGGATTTGGGTGCAGTTCGGTGGTGAAAAACATAAGAAGTATAAAATAATATCTGACAAGTAGAGCAATTAGATCAGGCTATGGTGAATGAGTGAATGACCACCTTGGTTTTAAAAATACCAGAAGTGATACCTCTTTATTTGTGAGTAAAACTGCATACTCAATTATGTATTTATTAGCTTATGCAGATAATATCATATTAACAACCAGTAGCACAATTGAAATTGATTGGCTTATTAAAGAACTCAATAAATTTTTCCATTGAAGGATCTTGCATTGGTAGGTACACTACTTTCTAGGATGGAGGTCACTCATTTGGACAATGGCAGTTTACTTCTTAATAATCAAGGGAAATAGGTTGTTCATATCCTAAAGAGAAGACTAACATGATTAGGTTGTTCATATCCTAAAAAGGACTAACATGATTAATTCTAATCATATGCCCACTCCAATGATGTCATCTCTTAAATTGTTTAAGACAGGGCCAGAACTGTATGATGATCAAAGATTTTATAGATCAATGGTTGGAGCTCTACAATATTTAACTATCACTAGATCTGACTTGGCATTTTCTGTTAACAAATTTTTTCAACTCATGTACTCTCCAACTATTGATTATTGGAAGGATGTCGTCGAGAGAATCCTTCGATATGCTTAAGGAACGGTAAGCTATGTATTAACCTTCAATAAGTGCACTTATTCAAGGTTGATTTCCTTTGCATCATTTTGTTTCTGGTTTAGTTCTGCAGAATCTTGAACTTATTACATATTGTAATAGCAAGAATCATTTGGAGGAGATGCGTGCGGCTTCGAAAATATGTTGGCACGTCGGGAGACAGTTGTGGATAGCTTTTCCATAGACTGTAATACCCGTAAGATTATGTAGAAATCATTTATCAAAACAAGAATAACTTAATTTATATTCCACTATTCGAGATCGATTGTGAAGAGGGAGAGTATGATATACATATCCCTTTCAGTTATGGAATGTGAGGGGAAACCTGAAAATTTATGCAAAATACTCTCATGTCTTCTTGGGCACCATTTCACGGCTGGCGCCCTCTACCTCAATAAATTGAGAGAAAATCATTGCAGAAAAACTATTAGGACGGCACTAAGTTATCTTAAAATCAGTCTCCGTTGTCTGAGATGAAACAAATTTATCGGCAAAGGGTCCTCCAAAAAACCTCTTCAAACGAGTATATCCAATTAAAGAGTAACACTACTACATTACCTCTCTGTAGCGACGGCCAATAGCGACGGCTCATGCATGCGGAGGTTACCGATGGCTGAAACGTCGTTAAAATGCAAAAGCCGTCGCTAAATTTCATTCGAAATCGAGGGAAATCGGGGGTTGAGGTTAGCGAGGGCCAAGCTGTCGATAAGTCGTCGATAGGAACTCCCGCCTTTAGGCGCATGGACGGCAGAGCCTTACTGACGGTTAAGCCGTCGAAAGAATTAAGAAATTTACCGACGCCCTTGCTGTCGCTAAAGGTAAAATTAAAAATTGGAAATTCATTAATGCATAAGGACGCTTTAGCCGACGCTAAAATTATTATTATTAGAGACGGCATTTGCGTCGTTAATATTATCGACGGCTTCGATGTCGATAATATTTATGGGAACGTGTGCTTTGGTTATCGACGGCTTAGGCGTCGATTCATAAAATGATTTTGAAATTTCATGGACACACCCTTTTCACGTTAGCGACGGCTAGGCCATTTATAAGCCGTCGATACTAGCGATTAATGAAACGCTGCGTTTCTCTGGCGTCCCTGTTTCAAATTTGCGACGCCTTGGCCATCGCTAAGGTTGTTGCCCTAAATTAAAAGAGGCATACACCTTCTTCCTTGGCAGAACCAAACGGCTGCCCCTCTCTCTTCACTCTCTCTCTCTCTCCGACCAACCATCTCCCTTCTCTCCTCGTTTTCTCCCTCGTCTCTGGTCCAATTCCAACGCCGTCACCACCGTTGAGTTCGTGAGGAGTAGGCCGTCAGTTTAATCGGCGCACATTTGGCCCTCCCTCTCTAACGTCCCCTGTCTGTTCTCTCCATCTCGTCGGTCCGATTCCGAAGCCGTCTCCGCTGCCGTCGCTGGTAAGTCTTTACAAAAATGTTGTTGTTTTGTTTTTGATGCTTTCTTTATGAATAAGTAAATAAAAATATTGTGCAGTGGTCCATCCATCCATCATTTTCTTTTTATGTATAAATTTAAAAAAAATTGCTATGTATGAAAGGAATTAGAAGCATGTTTCACTTTTGTTAGAGTATGCATGACGGCAATTAAATTAAGACTAAATTTATTATCTGTTAATTATTTTAAAATTTTTAATTGGAAGTCGGTGTGCTTGTATATATATTTGTTGTATTAGAACATGACTTTGATGGTTTTTTGGTTCTAATAAAAATTAGAATTGGATTATCTTAAAGGTATCATTAGTAAAGAAATTAAAAGAAAGTACTTCGATAAATATAACACTCTAAAAACTTTTAAAATAAATTTGCATATGCTTGCAGTGTTGTTTCCTGACTTGGATAATGTATGAATACAATTAGTAGTAATATGAATATGGATGTATGTTGATGATGAGTGAGTAATAGGATAAGACTTTAGTAGAAATTGAAAATCCATCAATAATGTATGTGTGTATAATGATGAGTGAGTAATATGTGAAAAATCCGTTGATTTTGAAGAGTTAGGCATATTAATTCAATTTGGCTGATTTACTTTCAAGTTCGTGTGGCTAGCATTATTGTTGGGAGGTGGTGGGGATCGTACGAGTTATTGCTGCTTTGGCGGTGCCCATTTATTCCCGTTGCGCAGATGTTGGTTTAAATCATAATTTAATTTTTATGAATTTAAATGATGAGGGCTAATTTAATCCGAAAATGTACTAATTAAATAAAGAGGTAACAATTAATAATTTGATCAACTTATTTGCATGTTTAGGAATAGAGACTTGAACCCCTAGGATAGATTTGTAGATTGGGAGAGGTGAAATGATGCTGTGCGGGGGCGTAGAGATCCCACCGGTTTGTTTGCTGTGCAGTTTGTTTGTGTTTGCTCCGTTCTTGATGTGGGGAATAAGGTGAATAGAATGGTTAGGAACTAAATCACGTAAATGCTTGTGTGTGAAGTTAATTGTGTTTGTATGTTTTGTTGCGCTGGAAAGCTGAAAATCTAAATTGAACTTATTTATAGAGTTAAACCGGTGAGTCCTATTTATAGGGGAGACTCTGCCGAAATTTTTTAAAAAAATTAAATGGTTAAAATTAATTAAAAAACGTAAACAATTACCTTTTGCAGAAAATGGAAGATAATAGTCACTATTGGATGTATGATAGAGTTTATTCGAATAGGGGCGGACTAAAACCATCATTTATGACCGGGTTAGACACTTTCTTGCACACGTGCTCAACGACTCCGGACTACATCAATTTGGGAAAGATTAGGTGTCCGTGTGCCAAGTGCAAGTGCAAAAACTATAAGACCACAGACGAAGTTAGGTGTGATTTACTTAGGAAGGGATTTATGCCCAATTATTGGATTTGGGATCGACACAAGGGAGTAAGCCAAGAGGTTGGTAACGAGTCGGATTTGGGTGGATTTTGGCATGAGAATGATGAACAATGCGGAGATACTTGGGAGGAGAATGCGGCTCGATATCAGTCTATGGTGGTTAACGCATTTCCGCATCAACATGCCTGGACGGATGATCAGCCGACGGATGACTATGAAGAGGAACCGAACCCCGAGGCAAAAAATTTCTTTGAGTTATTGGCATCAGTGCGCAAGCCGTTGTGGGCGGGTTCCGCTTTTTCTCAACTGTCCATCGCGACTAGGATGTTTGCAGTTAAATCTGAATAATTACTCCCAACACGCGTTTGAACAAGTGGCTAGTTTGGTTAGAGATGTTGCTAGTGATCCTTCTGGTATTCCAAAAAACTACTATGAGGCAAAGAAACTGACATCACAACTGAGGTTAAGCGCTGTGAAAATTGATTGTTGTGTCAATAATTGCATGATTTATTACTCGAGCGACGCGGGGTTGACCGAGTGCAAATTTTGCCATTTACCAAGATACAATCCTAACAAACGAACAAAACATGTGCCCTTCAAACGAATGCATTAGCTACCATTGATTCCTCGACTTCAAAGACTTTACTCGTCCATGAGCTCCGCTCCTCATATGGCATTCTGAAAACCAAAGAAATGTCGACCTTATGACCCACCCCTCGCACGGCAGGCAGTGGAAAGAGTTTGATCTTAAACACCCTAGCTTTTCCGCGGAACCTAGGAATGTTAGACTTGTCCTGTGCTCTAATGGGTTCGCCCCAAACATTCACTTTAGTATTCCTTACTCTTGCTGGCCTGTAATAGTAACCCCGTACAACCTACCACCTCTGGCGTCATGCCTCCACCGCCCCCTCCGCCGTCGTCTTCCCTTCGCCCTCCCCGGCACCCACCTACTGCTGCACCGAGTCGTACTGAGACTGATCCCGATGACGGGTCTTCCTCAGATGATGAGGATGACTACGAGCAGTACTTCTTCTTTTCTCTAGATATACTTTGTTTTATTTCAGTTACGTTATCAGATATTTTTTTGTTTGTGTTGTTTGTGACATTATTCAAATAATTGATACTTGCGTTTGTTTTATGTATAATTTTGTTTGTAATAAGTTATGAATATATAATGTTTAGCTTAATAGTAGTATTGATAACAGGTTTTAAATTTCATAAAAAAGGAAAACAATATTAAAAATGTGTCTCCATTAGCGACGGCCTGGACGTTCCTACGTTCATCATAAATAATTCTGGAATCGTAATTTTACCAACGGCTTGGGCGACGATAAAATTATAATACTATTATTGACGGCTCGGGCGTTGCTATAGATACAATTAATTTAATTATGCAGCCCCCAATATTAGCGACAGCTGGAGCGTCGCTATAAGTATTTTAATATTACCGACGGCTCCGGCGTCGCTATAAATACAATTAATTTAATTATGGAGCCTCCAATACTAGCGACGGCTAGAGCGTCACTATAAATATTTTAATATTACCGACGGCTCGGGGACCGTCACTAAAAGTTAGCACGCTAACTTTTTTGTCACATCTTTTTGGAGATGGTGAGGCCGTCGCTAATAATAGTTTGAGATGCCTAGGCCGTCGCCAACGCCGATGCTATAAATAATGATTCTAGTAGTGTAATAAGATCTATCAATGATTGCTGTGTACTCCAAATGAGTATCAGAAAATTCTAATATTGCATGAGAAGAAATCATATTAGGACACAAGAGAAAAGTCTAACAAAACGCTAGAAGAACTTTATTATTAGGACACAAGAGAAACCTTAAGAGGACACAAGTCTAGGGTTTAGGGTTTAGGACACAAGTCTAGCAGAGCACTAAAGCATAAAAGAGAAACCTAGCATGTTAAGATTATTATCAGTGGAAGTTGTTTCTTCTTTTATTGAATCAGTGTAGTTTTATCATTTTCAATATGTATTTTATATTTTAATGTGTATTATACACTAATAATTGATTTTTGTGGTTGATTTTAGTTTGCAAATAGTATAACACAAGCTAAAGACTAGTGTTTAATGATAAAATTATTATAAAATTCAGATATTTTTACATAAAAATACAATAAATATATAGTTTCTAAAATCTCTCGTTTGATACATATAATATACAATTAATCTTGGTGTACACCTCTTTTTGGTGTACACTTCTATCCAAGTCCAACCGAATAAGTTTTTACTACTAGAACGAACAGGTTCGTGTCAACTATAAAAACATATTCGTTGTATATATAAAAATTTGTTTGAGCACGAATAAAATATTACTACTAGAACGAACATGTTTTTAAAAGCAAACGGACATATTTTAAAATCTGTTTGTATCAACTATAAAAACATGTTCATTGTATATATAAAAACATGTTCGTTTGGGACTTGGATAGAGGTGTACACCAAAAAAAGATGTACATGTAGCATTGTTGTATAATATATTTCATTAATATAAGTGATTATAACAAATCAAATCAAAATAAAATCATAATTATTATTATTAAAAGCATTAATAACGCCCAATCTAAAACTGAAGGATGGTCAACAAAAAACTAAATGGCATTAAATTATAGCATAGGAAAAGTTTCCCATGAGACATCCTTCAAACTGTTATCTAATGTTTCACTCTAATTTCCGGTCTTCCCTTTAGTTTTTATCGTTTCTATGCTTATTGAAATTCCCAAATCATCCTTAATGTTACTGAGTAAATCCCAAAAGAGGACAGCTACAAGGGATCGGGTCTTGTGAAACGCATTATGTAGTTAACGATAGTGCTTGCATTGTGCTAAAATTATATTAAAAATATTTAATCATGTTAAAAGATAGAGAGAAAAACAATATAAATTTCATTTTCAAGGTTAACATACTTTTCATATATAGATATAGTTTTTCTTGGTATATATATAATCCTAGTTTCAAATTATAAAAATCAATGTATCAATAAGTGATTTGCTCTTTTATTTTTTTTAAATATATGCATAAATAATTGATTTAGTTAGAATGACTTAATTATCTAATTATTTATAATTTAATTAATAGCTTTTGAGTATTAAGTCTTGAGAATAAAAAAAATATAATTTTTATAAATTATATATAAAAAAGTATTTTAGAAAGAAAAAAATTGTATTCTTCAACTCTTTTTAATTTTCAGATCTTGATTATATATAATATAAATATCAACTGTTCAATTTAACAAAATTTATTTTAGTATATTTATATTACTAAAATTTTTTGGGTCGGTCACTAGCCGTTGTGAATGATGCAACTGTTTCAGAACTGCTGGTTAGTTGTTTTGCTTTCATTTTAAATGACAGTTTAATCCGATTTTGGAACCTTTCCAAATATCCATTTATCTTAGTTACTTCTTAATGATGAAGAATATCTATTATTAGATTGCTAATGAAAAGTCATGTTATTGGTATTTTAATGAGTGCCTAATTTTCTTTATTTTTTTTGTTAAGAGCACCAGTAGTAAAGGAATTTTTTAAAAGACATGGAGTTAATAGTTTGTATTTTGGCTGAGCTTGCTATTTCTATTCTAATAAATTTGTTCAATTAGGTATGACTATGGCAATGTTAGTATAAGAACGGCGGCTTCGAATAAAATCGATACCTACACAAGCTATCTCCGGATTTTTAATCAGCCAAAGTGATAGCGTGTAACGCAGCTCTTCGGTTAGAGTCCATTGTGGGTAATAAATATATGAAAGCATGCGAGGTACTTTCCACAATTAATAGCCGTTTATTAGCACAAGACTGACATCTCAACGGTAGGAACGGGTGAAATATGATGAATCGGTCTCCCAAATTGCTTCCTGGGAAACGCTTCTTATAGCATATATTATAAGGCATGCAGACGCGCGTAAAGTTGTTCCGGAATAATCAGAGAATGCATTTAAAAGAATTTAAAGTTGTAAATATACGTGCAAGAGCCCACGTAGCAACAATAAATAAAGTGGGCGGAAGCAAAAGAAAAATAATCAGTAGGAAACAATTACAGCTAAAAATCATATCATGTAAGCATTTCATCTGACCAGGTTACAGCCTACATAACCATCATTTTCACTCTCATCCTATTTCCAAACCCCATCCCCACCCTATTGATATTATCTTAAGTATTTATTTAGTTTCCCTAAAATAACTATTAATTTACCTTATTTTATCTATAAATTTAAATTTTGTTTAAAATAATTGATTTTATCACATGATATCAAAATTTATATAATTAAATATTAAGATTTCAATCCTTGTTAACCGTACGAAGCGAATAAATTTAAAAATCATGCTTTAAATTCAAATTAAAAGATGTAATTAGAAGCACTATTGTGTTCCAGACTTCCATGTTTTATGCTACCAAGGGGTCTTCTAGATGTAATCTTCCATACGTATGACGCGCACTATCGTTGGCTTGATAAAGTGTGGAGAAGGCACTTTCTACTTTGTTGCTGTCTCATAGTAAACATGAGAATTAAATAGAAGAAACAAAAAGGACTATTATATGGTGAAGAGATTTTATCATCCATAGAATAATATTATTTTTATTTTAAAAATTAATAAAAAATAAAATAAAATACTTTACATGATTGAAATTTAACAATTTATTAAAGAAAATTTTCATCTCTTTGTTATTCTTCTCTTCACCATAGCATGCGCCAGAAAAAAAAATGTCGTGACAAAAATATATGACACAATAAAAAATAAGTCTAATAATACTATAAAGTTATTGGATTTTTTTTAAATAAATAAAATTAATATTAAATTTACCAAAATTCATTATTTTAAAAATATTTTAAAAAATTCATTACTTTACTAGTTTCGGTCTAATCCAATAATGACCCAAAACAATATCGGAGGAACTGTATAAGATGTTGCCCACTCAAGAAGGTAAGGTGGGGTATTCCGAGATAGAGACAGAATGTGGAGTTACAAGGGAAGGATATGTGTCCTCATAAAGGTGAGTTGAGGCGAGAAATATTGGAAGAAGCATACCGAAGCAAGTTGTCAGTACATCCTGGATCCACCAAGATGTATCAAGATTTGAAGAGAATGTTTTGGTGGCCCGGAATGAAATAAGAGGTTGCGAAGTTTGTGTCTAAGTGTTTGACTTGCCAGAAGGTGAAGATTGAGCATCAGAAACCACCAAGATTGTTGAAGCCACTTGAGGTTCCTCAGTGGAAGTGGGAAGGAATATCCATGGACTTCGTGTCAGGACTTCCTAAGACGAAGGCGGGGTATGATGCCATTTGGGTGATTGTGGATCGATTGACTAAGTCCGCGCATTTTCTACCGATGAGAATGACGGATTCGGTAGAGAAGCTTGCTCAATCGTACATTAAAGAAGTGGTGAGATTACATGGAGTGCTTTCGGATAGCCACACACGATTCACTTCAAGGTTTTGGGAAGCTTTGTAAAATGCTTTTGGTACTCAACTGCTCATGAGCACGGCGTATCACCCTTAGACTGATGGTCAATCGGAGCGAACCATCCAAACTTTGGAGGATATGTTGCGAGCTTGTGTGTTAGATAGTCACAACACTTGGGATTCCTGTTTACCGTTAGTAGAGTTCGCGTACAACAACAGTTATCACTCGAATATTGGCATGGCTCTGTACGAAGCTTTGTACGGTAGGAAGTGTCAATCTCCGTTGTGTTGGTACGGAACAGGTGAAAGGATAGTTATTGGACCGGATTTGGTTGAGAGAACGACAAAGCAAATCAAGAAAATCTGAGCAAGGATATTGGAGTCCCAAAGTAGGCAGAAGAGTTATGCGGACAATAGGCGAAGGCCATTGGAGTTTGCAGTAGGAGATCATGTTTTCTTGAAGGTTTCACCGCTTACCGGAGTCAGTAAGTCAATCAAGGCAAGAAAGCTTGATCCAAGGTATTACGGGCCTTTTGAAGTCTTGGAGAGAGTTGGACCAGTGGAGTATCGACTTGCATTGCCGCCGAGGTTGTCGTACATACATGACGTGTTTCATGTATCACAATTGCGGAAATATGTCAATGATGACAGTCATGTGATCAATCCGGATGAAGTGCAAGTAAACTACGATCTGACTTTGAATGGACTTCCGATGGAGATTATTGATAGAAGTGTCAATAAACTTCGCGGAAAGGAGATCTCGTTGGTAAGGGTAAGGTGGAATCACGGAGGAGTAGAAGAGGACACTTGGGAGAAGGAATCTGATATGAAGGAGCATCATCCATTGCTTTTCGTAGGTAAGATTTAAATTTTGAGGGAAAAATTTTATTTAAGGTGGGGTAGAATGTGACACTCTTAAAATTAAATCAACGTAAATTAAATACGATTAGGATTAATTGGAATAAAACCGGTACACACTCCATTGGGTTGACCCAACTGGGTCAAGTGAGTGAGGTGGGTCAAAAGAACCCACTCCCCCACAAGACACAACAACACACGACACAATAACAATCATCAACACTCTTTTCTCTCTCTTTCACTCTCTCACAAAAACACCACCCACACCACCGCTCAAACCACCACAAGTCACTCACCGGAGCTCCGATCGCCACACCGTCACCGGTTACGCGAAGCTCTCATCCCCATCTTCGATTCTATAGTTCAATTAAGGTATAGGTATCACTAGTTGTAGTTACATTCTCATTCTTCTCCATTTCTTGGGTATTGAGTTGGTTTTTGTGAATTCCATGGAAATTCCATGAAATAGGGGACACTAGACATAGATTGAAGCCAAGGAGGCAACAATTGAGCTAGTGGGATTGGAGGAATTGAGTGTGGAAGCTTAGGGTTCATAGCTTTTGGCAAGTCTACAAGAGGTACGGAGTAGGATTCCTTAGTTTAAAGCTTGTATCTATGTGATTTCTTGAGTGGCATGCTTGAATTGTATGTTTGATTGTGAATTTGTATGTGAATATATGTTTGCATGAGCTTGATGATGATGAATTGTGTTTCAAATTGTGAATTGAGTAGATAGGAAGTGGATTGGATGTGATTGAGTTGTGAAATTGAGATGAGATAATGGTATATGATGAATGATGGATGGTATGGATTTGGTTGAGGATGGGATACTGAAATGGTAAGGGAATTGGTTGGAATTTTAGCTGAAAATGCAGGTTTCTCTCACGAAGGAATCGATTCAAGGGGTATCGAATTGACTCGCTGGGCCTAAACTCTTCAAAATCTTCGAATTTCATAGCCAGCGAGCCGATTCGGTTCGTCACCGAACCGATTCATTTTTGGACAGAGACCCAAAGTTGAACCTTAAATCGATTCGCTTGTGGGTCAAGTCGACTCTGATAAGAGTTTCAGAAAATGAAAGATTTGCTAAGTGTTTTGAGTCGACTCTGATCTGTGGCGAACCGATTCGTTTTTGGAGAGAGAGTAAAAGGCTTCTCTTAAATCGATTCTTACCTTCTTCAAGTCGATTCTCAGAAAAGGTTTTCTCAAGAGACATTTGACTAAGTACACTGAATCGACTCGAAGTGAGGGTGGATCCGATTCGTTCTTGGACAGTGACTAAACTTGATTTCTTAAATCGATTCGCTACACTGGCGAGTCGAATCGAGCTTTCAAACTTAGAAGGTTTAAGAAATTTTATTCAAAGTAAGTCGACTCGGTTAGGAAGGGAATCGATTTGAAGCCCTTTTACACGTTTTTAACAGAACTTGAATATCAGGCCGAGTCGATTCGGGAGGCACTCGAATCGATTCAGACCTTCTTAAAATTTTGAACACAAGGAATCGGAAAGGAGGTATAAGGTAATCCACTTCCTAGGCTACTTGAATTCTTTTAATAAATTATAACCGTGAGCCTAGGTCTAAGAGGGGTCAAGAGGATTAGAGCTCGGCTTATGGCAACAGCGGACCATCGGGAGTAGTAAGTGTTTGTGGGGATTTTGTTTCCACATGGGACAAAAACTAACGTCCCGACTTACGGTAGCGGCAGGGGGGCCTCCTGCCATCGTCCCGGCTACCAAACTAGGTTATAGTCAATGAAAAGAGAAGGGAACCCCCATATATATATATATATATATACATATTATGAGATGAGATGGAAGATTGTAAACGATCGGGGCCGGCTTATTGGTCCTCCGGGGAAGTACGAACGATGGTCATCCATTGCTAGTTCTGGATCGATCGGGCTTGGCTATGATAACCGACCGGATGAGCTCATCTTAGCCTATAGGAAACTAGGCATACATCATTTGCATATTGTGTGACATTGATTGGGTGTGCCTAACTGTTATATAATTGTCTGACGTTAAATGTGTATTTGACTACTTGAATTACTTGCTCTTCTTGTATACTTCTTGTGAGATGACCCTTGGAATTAGGTAGATATCAGAGTTAAGCTTGGGGCGCTTGTTCTGTACTGGAAACCCCATGAATTTGTGGTTCTCACTCTGTTGTTGTTGAAATATTTCAGATGCAGGTGGAGACTAGCTGTTCGGTTTGTCGGCTAGAGCTATGGAGGGCTTGGCTTTAGCTTATTTTGCTAGTGGCTAGGGTATCATTAGAGAGCTTTTGTTGTAGGCATAACCATGTACTGAAAGAAGAATTGTGTATTCTGATAATATTCGTAGGATGTGTACTTGAGTTAGATTCTGTACTTTGTTTGGTTAACGCTGCGCTACTTTATGATACGTATTATTATTATATATGTATTGAAATTGGCTCTTCGTTATGTCTTTCTTTCATTCTTTAGAACATTGTCTTGGTTTCCTTCGCGTATCAAAATTGTAAATACCTTGAGTTCCACCGGCTCAAACTTAAGCTGTGTGGTGGAAGCTCGGGGTGTTACAGCATCAATCACCGTAGCCCAATGTCGGAAGTTTGTGTGGAATAACATAATCACTAGGTTCGGAGTTCCAAGGGTCATTACTTCCAACAATGGAACTCAATTCGCTGACAAGAAGTTCAAAGAGTTCTTGGAAGGTTTTCACATCCATCAGGAATTCTCCTCGGTAGAGCACCCCCAAGCCAATGGACAAGTCGAGGCCATGAATAAAATAATCCTAAACGGATTAAAGAAGAGGCTGGACGACAAGAAAGGCTGTTGGGCGGAAGAGCTCGGAAGTGTTCTTTGGTCATACAGAATAACAGAACAATCGTCAACGAGATTAACCCCTTTTCATCTTACCTATGGCACAGAAGTCATGGTCCATTTAGAGCTAGCTGAAGAAACCAGTCGGGTCTCAGCCTACAATTCGGAAGAGAGTGAAAAGAGTAGGGAAGTCGATGTAGATCTAAAATTTGAAGTCCGAGAAGAGGCAAGAATGAGGCAGCAGGAAGCAAAGGAACTCTTAGCAGCCCGATACAACAAAAAAGTGAAAAGCCGAGAGCTAGAAGTAGGAGACTTGGTGCTGAGAAGGGCTGACATTGGAGGAAAGAATGCCGCCCAAAGGAAGTTAGGGGCAAACTGGGAAGGCCCTTACAAAGTCATCGAAGTCCTCGGAAAGGGAGCATATAAGCTCCGCACAGTTGAAGGGGCACAAGTGCCAAGGACTTGGCACATATCAAACCTGAAAAGGCACGATATGTAAACAGAACGTAGCAGTATGTACTCTTTTTCCTCTCATCTTTATCTTTTCCCCAAGAGGGTTTTTGGGATGACGAGGTTTTAATGAGGCATGTAAGCGGTCCGGCCACATTGGTCGTTATTAATAAAGAAATATTTTACCTTTACATTTATTTTTCTTACTATTTACTCCTTAAGCATTATTCATTATGCATTTCGTTTAGTCTCAAAAAGAGAACAAAGAGCTCGGGAGCCAAAATTAAGGCTTTAAAATTAACCCAAAGGGCAACCTATAAAGTGGTTGGAACAAACACCACGGCACCACACCGGACTGATTACTCGGATGATGAGTTGCAAATAAAATAAGTTATGCAAACCGATAGTCTAGAAAGAGTAAAAGACATCGTGACAAGCAAACTTAGCAAGAAGAAAGCACAAACTTATAAAATGCACCAAGCGCAAAACATGCATTACTAAATGCCAAAACGCAAAAGCCAGCAATAAGCACTAAAATCAACTAACATGCGAGTAAAGTGCGAAGCAAGTGATGCATAAATTTTTTAACAAAAAGGGCCACAAAAAAGTGACCAAATATCCACAAAAGAAAAGGACCTAATAGGTGCAACCCAAGGAAGTCATCAACAAAATAAAAACCAAAACAAATATTCATTACAAATTTTAAGTGGGGCATTCCCCACTGACACCCGCCACATCCCCAGCTGCCGGCTGCGAAATCTGCATTGTAGTTTCTGCTGGTTGCTCCGGTGGGACCTCATCAGCCTAAGGAGACTCCTCCGCCACATTGGACTCCTAAGGGATATAGACCCTTTTGCCCTTTAGATCCCATCGAGACTTCAGAGTTATAGCAGAAAAGTCTACGCCAGGACAGAGGTGGGAGACTTGGTCTAAACATATATCCAAGGTCTCTTAACACATCTTTGTGACCTCGGTACCCAACCTCTGCCACTTCGCACGCCAATATTCAGCCGTCTAATTGGCCGTGCTCAGATCCGATAGGCAAGTCTTCAACGAAGCAGTAAGAGATCCCACCTGCTTTTCTGTCGTCGCCGATCGATTTTTCTCCCCTTCCAAAGATAGCTGGCAGGACTCCAACTGGGTCTTCAACACCATGTTATCCTCCTCCAGTTGAGTAATCCGATCAAGAGCAGATTGGTACTCACTTGTCTTCTCAGAGAGCTGATCCTTAAGATTATTAGCCTTCTCTTTAAAGGGTAGAAAAGCTAAAGCTAAATCTCTCTCCCCCTTCAGAATCTCAATCTGATCAAGGGCGGCCGAGAGCTCCTTCTCAGCTTTTACTTTGGTAGCCAAAGAGGTCTCCACACCCACCTGCTCCAACAAAATAGAGTAAAAAGGTGAACAACACCAATATAACTTACGCACCAAAACATTAAAAATAATCAAACTACCTGGAGACAAGCGAGAGATTTGGCAGAGAAGTGGTACGACTCCCCAAGAAGCTGCTCAGGAGGCATCTTGACAAGAGCCTCCTTCAAAGGAGCAGAAGTCAAACCCACATCTAAGGCCTTCCGATAGTTGAAACTTTCCGAAAAACCCACCTTGATGGGATCCACCTCATGCTTCCAAGCGGAATCGTCCCCAAGCACCCGGTCGTAGACGTCATCCTCCTTACCCTTCTTCCTCTGCGTCTTTCGCTGCAAGTCCGTGGAAAGATCCTCTTTCAGCCCCTCCTCACCCTTAAGGTTGACAACCTTGGGACCCTCACGCTTAGAAGATTGCTTCTTGGCTTTATGCGTCGCAGAAGCAGTCAGAACAGGGGGCACTTGAGACGAGGATTCTGCAGGAGTAGGACCAGCAGCGGAAGCAGCAGCAGTAGCAGTAGCGGTGGCAGAGGGACGGCCGGTCGGAAGGATGGCACAAGGAGCCATCCAAGCCGGATCCGCCATCATGGCCAACGGGTTGTCAAGCTTTGTCTTCTTCATCTTAACGTCTAGCAAGAACAAAGTAGCGTAACAAAGCACAATGAAAAATTGTTCATAAACTCATATACCAAGAAACTTTCCAACTTCAGCGTCGGAACTATCTAGAATCCAACGACAGGTGAACTTGTTCCTTTTCGGCAGACTAGCCGAATGTGAAACAAGGAACTTAAAAGCAGCCATCTCCAATGGCTCTAGATTGTACACAGTAAAATCCTTCACCTCAGGGTTCCAATAAACCCAAGGGAACGGATTATTCTCGTGGTCGAGCCAGAAAGCGCGCCTGCCCGGAGCAGGTAAAACCTTAAAGTAGTGTCATTTGAACTCTTGAATCGAATCCTCATAAGAGTCAAATAGCTTACGGCCTTGACGAGCTCGGAACAAGATGTAGCCGAAACCAGTCGGAGGAATGAGAACGTCGTAAATGTAGAAGAAGAGTCAAATGGCGGGACGGAAGCCATAGTGCAAACACACCATTTCAAAGGTAAGGATGAAACCCCACCCATTCAGATGAACTTGACTGACGGCCACCCGGCAGCGAGTCATCACATCCCTCTGAAAGTCTGAGAAGGGGAGCCGCACTCTCAGACAAGTGAATAACTCCTGATATACCCACAAAAAGTGAGGGCCCCCCTAATCCGCTCGGAAGGGCACACGGTCGAACGGCCCAGCAGCCTCCAACACATAGTCCCCCTCCATCCCTGAGTCCTCCACCAACGGAAAGTTGCGGTGGAACTCAGGCAGCGAGTCACTTTCAACGACCGACGGTTGGGTGAGCACCGCCTCCTCCACCCAACCATAGAGGCGACTTTCAAGCTCATTTAGGGGGCGGGGCAC
>JASCZI010272252.1:0-34916 GCA_036250425.1 Stylosanthes scabra
AAAAATAAAACAGTACAACATAATGAGATGTAAAATGACTAAAAAACATATACTAGAAATTAATTAATAAGGATATTTAAGGCATTTTAAATAATTCGGGGAATTTCGAAATGTGAAATTACATAAATGCTACAATATATATTATATAAATAAGAGTATTTCGGGGATTCGGGGACGGGGTCGGGAATCTCCCGCTCGGGTCTCCGCCACTACCTCGGAGGAATTTTGTGTCCATCTATCCCCGTCTTACGGGAAAATTCTCCGCCTTCGGATCCCCATTCGAGACGTTCCTCGCGGGGATCCCGTGGCGGGGGGAATTTTGACACCCCTATCCACGTGGAGGCTGGTAAGGTTTGGAATTTAGCGAGCATTATTTATTTTTCCATTTCCGATGTAAACCCAAACCACTCAATCAAATACAACACTTTGATTGATAAGTATGTAAAATTGTAAATAAACAAAATAAAAGATTGTTACATATTAAAAAATATGAGTTATTCAATTACTCTTCTCATTTAAAAATAACTATTGTATTTATCTTTTAGATTTATTAAAAAATTAACTTTATTTAAATACATTAATTTTTAATAAAAAAATAAAAGGGATAGTTATTTTTAAAATAGAAATAATAATTATTATATATGTATATATTGTTTACATATTATATTTAAGTAAATTTTATATTTTAAATATATTATATAAAAAAATAATTTAGTACCCTATTATTAATAATAATTTGACTGTGAAAAAGAAAGAAAACATGTGGAGTAGAAAGATATATATAAGAGGAAGCGTGAGGGCATAGAACTCAGTCGGAGAAAATATTTAAAATATTAATAATAATGTCATCATCAAGTAATAATAACAACTGTTCTGATGGCACTGCACCAGCAGAAGCATCAACAACTACTACACCTCTCTTGTTATTAGGTGATGGTGGAGAAGAAGGAGGAAGAGATGATGCACAAGAAGAAGAAGAAGATGATGATGGTTGGTGGAAGAGAATCTTGGATGAAGCAAAGCATCAACTATTGTTTTCACTGCCCATGATTCTAACAAACCTTTTCTATTACTTAATAACTTTGGTTTCTGTAATGCTTGCTGGCCACCTTGGTGATCTTCAACTTGCTGGTTCCACTCTTGCTAACTCATGGTTCAGTGTCACTGGTGTTTCTCTCATGGTAACTATATCTCATCATTTTTCCTCTCGATTAAATATTTCTTTATTATTTTTACTGTGCTAAATTTTTGTTGAGCCACCATATATACTCTTAAATCTGCTTTTTGAGAATTAGGAGTAAAAGATCCAATCCTGCCGGTTATTATTTTTAATTTGGACTAAAAATTTGAAGGTTTTCAATTATTAGGGAGAGTTATTAAAAATATCAGACATCAAATTGAGTATTTACTTTATTAGTGATCTTTTAGCTGGTTTATGTTTGGAAAAGAGTTCTTTAAAACCTTGTTTAATTTAGATAGTTGTGATAGAATTTATTTATTTATTTTTTATTTTTGGTCAAAGACAGATAGCTTTCATTAAATAATGAACAGGAGGTGCAACTAGACTACTACAAGCATGGGCCAAATTGAAAAGATACACCAGAAATATCTAATGAAACATGAATAAGATAGAGGATGATATTCTATAAATCAATTTTAAAAAAGTTTTAATTTGTTTGACATTTTATTTTATTTGACAAATCTATTTAATTTTATGCTAAATTCGGGTAAAAGAGTAGAGATAACCATCTCTATCTTTTTTGGTGAAGACATATTAGTCCTTAAAAAAAACTCTTCAAGTTAATTTCTCGACAATTTAATATAAGGATTCATTTGTATAACGAAATAAAAGTTTTGCGACTAATTTAGAAATTAAACTTTATTAGACATGTGTGAGATTTTCTTTAATTTATGAACAGAGCGCTATATTTCTTTAAAAATGATGTAAAATTCTCAAATTAGTTGCTTGTGGTAAAATGAGTGCACTAGTTGCTTGGGTTAGAAACAAAATTATTATTTTGGTCAAAAACAAAAGATTTTTTGGAGACAACATGATTACGAGAATAGGAAAAAGTTGAAGATATTAAAAGAGGGTAACAATGATTATGTTAATTTTTTTTTTTAAAAGAAGGGAAGGGCGGTGCGTTTTCACCGCCATACATGCACACCTATATATATGTGTGTGGTGTGGTGTGTGCTTGTGTGTGGGTGGAAGTGTGAGTGACGAGAAAGAGAGAAGAGAAAAGAAGTGAGGTGAGTGTGTGCAAGGGCACGATGAGGAATAAGAGTGAGAGTGCATAATAGAATATGCAGTGAGGGTGTATAGTAAGGTGTAAGTGAGCGACTGCACTATATGGTAAGGTGTAAATTTTTTTTTTGTAATTCAAAATTTGTAATTTATCCACTTAGTCACTATATTTCCTTCCAAAAATTGTCCAAAGTTAAAATTATCGTGTTCAGCTCCGCTCATTTCTCATTCTTAAATTTTAGTTGCATTACTCTGTTCCAGTTACTTTGATGCCTAACAGTGCTATCAGAACTCTAGGTTCTTAATCTTCCGCTGTGAAGGAACATGTTGGTGACAAAACCATGGCAGGAAAATTTAAAATTGAGAGATTCGATGGGAACAACTTCTCCCTTTGGAAGCCGAGGATTAAGGCAATTTTGAGGAAGGAAAATTGCTTAGATGCAATTGAAGGCAGACTCGCAGGTATCGCCGATGACAAGTGGAAGGAGATGGACAAAGATGATATTGCCAACTTACACTTGGCACTGGCAGACTCCGTTCTATCAAGCATCTCAAAGAAGAAGACTGCAAAGGAGATTTGGGATGCACTCAGTCACTCACGAACCTGTATGAGGTCAAGTCAATGGCCAACAAGATATTCCTCAAGAGGAGGTTCTTTACTCTTCGAATGAATGAATCCACCACAGTCACGGATCACATCAATACTCTGAATACGTACTTTTCACAACTGACTGCCATGGAGCATCGTATCAGTGAAAATGAACGTGCAAAGATTCTTCTCTAGAGTTTGCCAGATTCGTACGATCAACTCGTCATCAATATTACTGGCAACAATGTCGCGAGTCAATTCCGATTTGATGATGTTGCTGCTGCTGTTCTTGAAGAAGAAAGCAGGTGCAAAAATAAGAATGATCAAATAGGAAGTTCAAAGCAAGCTGAAACTTTAATGGTAGCGAGAAGAAGATCGACGGAACGTGGATCTAGTGGGAGTCAGAATCGTGCTAGATCAAAGTCTTGGGGAAGGAAGAACCTTACTTGCTATAATTGTGGTAATAAAGGACATTTAAAGAAAGATTGTTAGTTCAAGAAAGAAGAGTACAGAGAAAGCTCCTGGTGCAACCACCTCACATGGATGCATTGCAAGCACTTCCAGTGAAGGGGACATCTTGTGCGCTGAAGCGGCAATTTGTCGTGAAGGCTGTGGACGGTTGGCTGATGCTTGGATACTAGATTGTGCTGTAACGTATCATATATATGACGTCGCGTCAGGATTGGTTCAACACCTATGAGCTGGTTTCTTCAGGATCTGTACATATGAGAGATGATTACGCCTTAGAAATTGTGGTATTGGTATATCAAAATAAAATTGTTTGAGGATACCATACGCAGAATTCAAGGTATGACACATATAAAGGGACTAAGGAAGAATCATCTGTTGGGCTATTGGATGCTCATGGGTACAAGATCAACATTGAAGGTGGAATTTTGAAGGTCATAAATGATGTTCGAATCATAATTAAAGCCAAAAGGATGGAAACCAATCTCTATTTGCTTTTCGGCGAGATAGTCCAAGACACAGAGGCAGCTATTGCATCTGCAAATGATGAAGAGATGTCGATGATGTGACATCGCAAATTAGGCCACATGTCGGAACGCGGCCTTCAAGTCCTTGCAGATATCAATGTTTTACTTGGGCTCAAGAAGGTGAATCTACCATTCTGTGAGCATTGTATGACAAGCAAACAATAAGGTTGAAGTTCGAGAGGTCCACTGCCAGAAGCAAGCACATCTTGGACTTGACCTACTCTAATGTGTGGGAATCGCCTGTGATATCACTAGGAGGAGAATATTCTCGAAGGTTGTGAGTGTTTCCTATCAAGAAGAAGTTGGATGTCTTTCCAGTATTCAAGGAATTTAAAGCACGAGTAGAGCTTGAAACTGAAAAGAAAATCAAGTGCTTGAGGACAGATAATGAAGGAGAATACACGGATGGCGAATTTATCGTATTTTGCAAGAAGGAGGGTATTCAGAGGCAATTCACGGTTGCCTATACTCCTCAGCAAAATGGAGTAGCAGAGCAAATGAATATGACTCTCCTAGAAAGAACTCGAGCTATATTGCAGACTGCTGGATTAGCCAAGTCGTTCTGGGCAGAAGCAGTGAACACAACCTGCTATTTGATCAACCGATCACTATCTATAGCAATTGGGTTGAAAACCCCAATGGAGAAGTGGTGTGGTGTGTGCTTGTGTGTGTCAAGAGTGGAAGTGTGAGTGACGATAAAGAGAGAAGAGAAAAGAAGTGAGGGGAGCATGTGTAAGTGCACAGTGACAAATAAGAGTTAGAGTGCACACTAGAATGTGTAGTGAGGGTGCATAGTGAGATATAAGTGACAGAGTGCACTATAGATAATGTTGTAAATTTTCTTCTTGTAATTCAAAGCTTGTAATTCATCCACTTAGTCAGTATGTTTTCAAAAGGGTAATGCTATTTGAACAAGTGGTTTTAGGCAACCAAGTGATTTATTTCTATGCTAAATAGAATATTTTTTCGGTGTCAAATAGTATAAAAAATGCACATAAATAAAGTTCTATTTGACACCGAAATAATCTTCTATTTAGCATATAAATAAATCACTTGGTTGTACTTAGTTGGCCAAAACCACTTTTTCACATAAATTATTGTTTTTGGAAAATTGTCCAAAGTTAAAATTATCGTGTCCAGCCAATGAGCTGTAACTTAGATGGCATATGTTCCCTTCCCCTAGTAGAGGTCTCAGGTTCGAGCCTCTCCCTCAACATATCTTTGGTTAAAAAAAAAAATTATCGTGTCCAGATTTGCCCATTTCTCATTCTTAAATTTTAGTTGCGTTACTCTACTCCAGTTACTCTTATACGTAAGAGGTTGAGTTCAATGTCTTATAATGGTTTCATCGATAACCAATTTTGCTTGTTGGAAGTCTTGTTATTTGTTTCTAGCTGGTTTTTTTTTTCCTTCGTGTACTTATTCCTATGATTTTTTTTTTTTTAGTGTTGACTTTTTATTGTGTTCTTGTACTTGTTCCTATATAATTATTAGAGAAGGGAAGGTAGATGGTGGTTGTTGGTTCGTAAATAAGGATAGTTTGGAAATTTGAATTAGTTCTTAAAGGTTTGATATTTTTATCAAGCAAAACTTATTTTTCATAGGTACAATATTGTTTTGCTTTTTAGTGGGTAATGAACATTCATCAGTAAAAATAATAATTCACTGTCCGAGTAAACATGCACTCATTTCAAATTTTAATTTGATCCTTAATTTTATTTTCAAATTGTTAGTAGTATTTTAAGTATATGATGACACTTTACTTTATACTTTAGAGTTCAAATAATAAAATATAAACTAAGAAGTTCTGAAATAAGATAAGAGACGAATACCGAACTTCTTAGTGAAAGATAACCAAGATCCCAATCAACAACGAAGGAGTGGACGACAATAGCGATCTCCAGCCCACGTCGGAGAAAGGAATGGTTCCGAAGAACCAAACCATTCAACAGCTGGAGATAGCCTTGAGAGACCTCCTAGAGAGGTAAACTCGGGAAGCTGCCATTGCGACCGAAGTAATGGAAAGAGCGGAGGAGATGGAGAACAAGCAGCAAGCGATACTCGAGGAGGCGGAAAGAAGAGAGAAAGAACGAGAGGAACTGCTCAAAAATAAGCCCCCTGTCATCACCTATGCCGATAGAATCACACGACCGCACCTGGAAACCGTCAACCACGGCCGCCCAATCGTCCGGAAAAGAAAAGAAGAAACATCCCTTCCTCGCTATTCTCGCTGAAGAACTTTTTAAAAAGTTCAGGTACCCAGTGGAGATCGAAGTATATGACGGAACCAGTGATTCGAAACACCACTTGGATGTTTTCGTAAACAGAATGCTGCTCGTGAATGCCTTTGACGCCATAAAGTGTAAGGCCTTCATCATCACCCTCAAGAAAGACGCATTGACGTGGTTCAACTCTCTCCCGGCCAACAACATCGAGAGCTTCTCTGACTTAGCTGAAAGTTTCCTAAACAGCTTCACGACTAGGCGGAAGCTCCCAAAAACCTTCCTGAACCTCGACTCAGTCGCGCAAAAGCCTAAAGAAACCTTCCGGAGTTATCTGAATCATTTCAATGCAGAATGCACACAGATTGAAGAACTACAATCTCAAGCGGCACTGATGGCCCTGGTTAAAGGGCTCCAAGATGATACACCTTTCCTAAAAAGTCTCACTAAGCGGCCACCCAAAACAATGGAAGAAATCCAAAATTAAACTAAAAAAATAATAGTACCTTAAAGTATTAATATTCGTTTAAAAGAAAAAGCTTTAATTCTAAATACACGGCTAAAGTTATTAGTAACACATCCTATGTTTGATGAATGTGGCAAGTTAAACTCTAATAATGTTGTTTCCAATGTTGTTGTCTTAGGTTGGATTAAGTGGAGCACTTGAAACACTATGTGGGCAAGGATTTGGCGCAAAAGAATACCAAATGCTGGGAATTTATTTACAATCCTCATGCATCATATCCCTTGTTTTCTCCATCATCATATCCATAATCTGGTTCTACACAGAACACATCCTAGTACTGCTTCACCAGTCCCAAGACATAGCAAAAACAGCAGCACTTTACATGAAGTTCTTCTTCCCAGGCATGTTTGCATATGGGTTCTTGCAGAACATTCTTAGGTTTCTCCAAACACAATCTGTTGTGACACCATTGGTTATTTTCTCAGCTATCCCATTGTTGATCCACATTGGCATTATATATGCACTGGTTGAGAAGACAGGTTTGGGTTTTCTTGGTGCACCCATTGCAGCTTCAATTTCACTGTGGATAGCTGCTGTTTTGTTGGTTTTGTATGTTATGTATGGAAAGAAGTTCAAGTTGACATGGGAAGGGTTTTCTACTCATTCATTTCATTATGTTTTCCCTTGCCTCAAACTTGCTCTGCCCTCTGCAGCAATGGTATGGTATGACACACTAACTAACTCTACTTTTTAACTTTTTGTTGCAAGTTAAACTCAATTTTGGTCCCTGAAATTAGCGGATTGCACCGAATTGGTCCTTGATTTTCCAATTACATTAATATGATCTTTGACATTGGAAAAATTGCACCGAATTAGCTCCTGACACCGTTTTCGTTAGAATTCCCATAATATTGTGGAAAGAGTATGATGGACTGATATAATACAACTTTTTAAATGTTGGAGATTATATCAGTGTAATTGGAAAGTTAGGGATTAATTTGGTGTAACCTACTAATCTCGTGAACTAAAATGTATTTTAACCTAAAGTAGTAGTAGTAAATCTGAAAGTTAAAAGAGTTTAATCGATTTTGATTCTATTAAAGAGATTATTACTTATTAATTTATCGATTTCTTTCTGTTAAAGGCTAATCTTTTCTGTATAAAAATTGATAAAATCTATCTAAAATTGACTCTGATGCTGAGAAGATATAACTTTTTAGAATTAGGAGTCAAATTAAGAGAATAATATTGTTGCAAGAGTACTATTATTATATTTATGAATCTCATTATGGTTGTTTGTTATGCAAGTTTGGAGTATTGGGCTTTTGAAGTTCTGGTTTTCTTAGCTGGACTAATGCCTGATTCAGAAATTACCACTTCCTTGATTGCAATATGGTATATATTACTTCCCATTAATTTTACTTTCCATAGAGTTAATTCACTTTAATCAATCTCAAAAACAAAAATCTTCAGTGCCAACACAGAATTCATTGCATACATGATCACATATGGTCTCAGTGCTGCAGCAAGGTTAGTTAACAAAACACATTATTCTCATGTTCTAAATATTATGTTATTTTCAGTTACTGAAAAGCCTTAGCTTGATGACAGCACCCGAGTGTCGAATGAACTGGGAGCTGGCCACCCGGATCACGCGAATCGGGCGATGAGAGTGACTCTGACACTCTCAGTTCTGCTTGGTCTCTGCTTTGTTCTGGCTCTTGTGTTTGGTCATGATATATGGATTCAAATGTTCAGTAGCAGTTCTAAGATAAAAGAGGAGTTTGCTTCAATAACACCATTGCTTGCAATATCCATATTACTAGATTCTATCCAAGGGGTCTTATCAGGTTCAATTTCATTCTTTGTTGGTTTTCTTCTTTGCCTTCAAATTTTGATCCTCAATAATAACAATTTTCATTATATATATGCAGGAGTGATTAGAGGATGTGGTAGGCAGCACTTGGCTGCATATGTAAACCTTGCAACTTTTTATCTCATTGGTTTACCAATTTCATGTCTTCTTGGATTTAAGACCAGTTTACAATTCAAGGTAAGTTTTTTTAAAAAATAGCATCTATGATTTTCTACTTTGTTTACTCATTACTTTAAGGACAAATCAGTAATTACGTTATATTTTCCTTAATTTTAAGGGAAGTTATTCGGTACAGATGTAAATTGATATAGATATAAAAGATTTCCTTACAATACAGATCTTATCTCTTATATCTTAAAAGAATTAAAATCGAATACAGATGTGCGTCCTTACATATTTCTAATAAAACTCACGTCTGTATCATTTACATCCGAATAAGCCTCATTTTAACAACATTCATTTGATTCTCTCTCCTATTTTTTAACATGCAGTTTTTGCAAGGTTTAAATTTGGGATAAAAAATAATTTCAAAAAATTTAGCTATCTAATTAAAATATTATTGAATTGTTTTTTGAAATTTATGTTGTTTATTATTACTTTTTAATTTGGTATATTATGTGAAACAGGGATTATGGATAGGGTTGATTTGTGGGATGGTTTGTCAAAGTGGAGCATTATTATTTTTTACATGGCGTGCCAATTGGTCCAAACTCCATCTCTCTCTGGACAAAGATACACACACTCATCAACCAATTGTTGTTTAGCTCATTATCATTCCAAAATATGGACTACATGCCGCATTTAAATGCCAGATTATAATAAGATGTTTTGGTGGTTATACAAATGTTGTTAAAACTAAAGTTATGATTTTTTTTTTATACATTTTGATTTGATAACACTTAATTTTTTTTTTACTTTTAAATTTAAAAATATTGTTAAATAAAAAATGTTACTTTAATTTTTAGCAATATTTTTTAAGGTACTTTAATCCCCATAGCGTAACCATCCTAAAATGCATCAAATAAAATATGTTGTCAATGAAATAATCAGTAGTTAAACATTTCATTATGGGAAAAGTCCAAAAGCAATATGTTGTCAATGTACAGGGGATTGGATGTCCAAAAGCTAACTACTTTAATCCCCATTCACTTAATTTATGTAATGTTAAACATTTCATTATGGGAAAAGGCAGTCACCTGAGTATTTCGCCCCCTAATGTTGAATTTTATATGCTAAACAAAATTGGCTATATATTATATTTGGTTAAAAAAAAATGTTATTCGGTGAATTCTAAAATACATATATCAAATGGTATATATATATAAATATATTAGATTTAATGATTAATTTTATTCGATACATTTTTTATGTGCACATGCATTGAAAATTAACGACTATCATTATATTTATAATTTTATATACATTTGCATTTTTATATATACACCCAAGAGGACACCATATATTATTTTAGTCATGTGTGAATTGGGTTCACAATACTCTCCATTTTTGACATTTTAGTCACACGTGAATATTTTTAGTCATGGCCCAGTACCTGCAACAGACCCAACCCAGCTAGCCCTACCCGACCCGTGTGTCACCACAACCTTCCCCGTTTTAGGCCTATGCTGATTTGTATTGGCCCAATTAGTATACAAAAAAGAATGGCTTGATGATTTGGTATTGTTCGCTGCCACTATAGACCTTGGGAACTTCAGTATTGCCATAGAATTATGTGCAAACTGGCTTGCTCAGAGAAGTCTTCGATCTCAAACTGGATTCCAATTTTTAGATAATCCTTCTCAAGGATTGGATATCCTATTAGCCAATGATGTGAATGGGGTTTCTTTGCCCTGTGAGATAATCAGTAGTTAGCTTCTTCTTTTTTGGGCTTAGGCCCCCCATGTATACCAAAAAATAAAAGTAGTTTTGTTTTAAAAATTATAAAAAAATAAAATTAAAATTTTTAACAATAAATCTCAACCACTCTTAAAAAAAATCTTCTTCTCTTCATGATTCTTCCTCTTCTTCTTCACATGCACCTTTAATTTTTGGTCATATATACACTTCATAGTTCATACTCCTTTTTTTACCAACAATTCCTTAAACAACAAGCGGATTTATCCAAAAAAAACAAAAAAAAAAGATTTCTTTAAATAATAATATTAGATAATCAATAAAAATTTAGTCAACATCAGCTAATAACTTAAATTAAATATTTTATTTTTTTATATTTTAAATATTTTGTTTTTTTTAATATAATATTAATTATTAATTAAGTATTGGCTATTTTATTTGTTAGCAGTACTTTTTCATTTTGTACAGGTTAGCTCCAAGGTAATTCTTTAGAGGTTGAGATTGGTCATAACTCATAAGCAATAAAATACTTTAAAATTTCAATGGTACTAATTAGGTAATTAAGAAATTATTTTTGTACATGTTACCAATAAATATAATATCAAGAAAACGATACATGTGACATTACTAGTGAACCTCATCAATCATCACGAATAGATTCAAACTTAAACTAAGCTTGATTCATGCGTTAATGACAAGCTAACTAAATTAATTATTGAAGAAAAGAAGTCCTATATATCCTATATATTTTTCTCCAAAAAACACCCAAATGAATTAGGCGCCATTAAAGTAAAATGTCTAAAATATCTTTTTTTTAAAGATTTTTATTTTTCATAATTAAAAAATATTTTTTAAAAATCTTAATACATTAAAAAAATTAAAAGAAAGAAGAATCAAAAATAAAAAATTATTGAAAACAACAAGTAAAAATTAAAAAGTGAAGAAACATATATATAATATAAAATTGTAAAAAAAATAAGAAAATTAAATAAATAAATAAATAATAAGATAAAATTATTGAATTATTAAATTAAACTTAAATCATTTAAAAAGATTGATATATTAAAGTTCTAATTCTAAAAAAGTTAAAAAAAAAATTACACCTTTAAAATATGACATGTATAAAAATTTTAAAATATTATAATTTTAATTAAAATATAAAATAAAAAAACCTTTATGTAAAGACATTTTTAACATTTTTATCCAGATATCTCCCTATCAATTAAGAAGCTTGTAAACCACCTAGCCTAGCCCCTTCCTATATACTACATGATGAATATGTTAGCATGTGAGATAACTGCCAATCTATGAGGTACGGTCATTGCCAAAATACCTCTAATTTAATAGTATCTTACCTTTTTAATCATAAATTAATTATAGATTGTCACAAATAAAAGGTGGGTAACACAAACCAACGTTTAAATAATTTTATCTAAGAGTAAAGTTACCTTTCCTTTCCTTTTATTATAGATTAGAAATGCTAGTTGATTGGTCGGATAATTAGAAATTAATTACATGTTAGTTATATATATCCTTTAACAAAAAGTATACTTTATAATACTCAACTTTCTTAAGGATTATGGTTTGATTTTCAACGTTTTCTTTTAGTTTAATTACCCCCTCCCACCTTTGTGAGAAGAAAAAAAAAAAAAAAGTAAAACACCTCATTTAATCATATAGCTCAGATTAAGACGATATGTCTTAAGATAGAGTTTGAAATTTCCTTGTGGTTGAGAAGTAGACATTATTCTATAATTAATTATTGAATTCTGTTATTTGCGCATTAAAATTAACTATAAAAAATTATTATTAGTGTATAATACATATAAAAATATAAAATATATGTTAAAAATAATAAAATTATATGCGTATTGTAGGTAGCTGATTTTAGTATATAAATAGAATTATATCTAATTATTCTTAAGTGATGTTCTAGAACACATACTTAACAAACTTAATTATAGGCAAAAAAATTCAAGATAATAATAATGGCAAAACACACTCTGAATAGAATTACGAAGTAATGATAATCAACGTTGTAGTATAATAACGGTAACAAGAAGTATAAATATCCATTTCAATAATGAAATGATGATGCAGATCCGATATGGTTTTAATAATTTATCAAAAAAGAAGCTTTAATTAATTTTCCTGTTAGTTAAAGATATGATATATACGTTATGTACCTAACATTCAATAATGTTTTTTTCAAACATGGAAATTTCGAGTCTTCATAATTAAATTACAAGTACAAGATTAGATGGGTGGTATTAATGGCTTTTGCTAAGGTCTTGACTCGTATCCAAATGGAATGCAATAATTTGTTGGCCTTTGCCCATTCTTGCGTAAAGGGAATACAATTCTATTATGACGAAAGTTTTTATCCTAACATGCAAATTCTAGCAGCAATATAATTGTGGACCTACCGGCATAAGTGTATAGTTTACTTAAAATTAATAATGTTTAAATATTGAATTATTCCCTTTTTTCTTTTAGGCTTTTGGCAAGAGCATTTAGCTTTATAGGCCACTAAATCAACATCAACATATATAAACACACTCACATAATGCCAGCTCGCTAACCCTAAATGAAGATTTTATATATTGCAAGATTTTATTCTTCCCTTTTAAGATATACTAATTAGAATAATTATCATTTTGGCCTAAAAAACTTAGTAATAACAAAATAGACCAAAAGAAAAACATATTAATTCTCGAAACAACATCAGTTGATATATTTGATCTATTTTTTGTGTAAAAACATTTAAAGAATTATTTAAAATATATTTATTAGTAAACTTGAGCAATGAGCATGAGACTATATATGCATCCATGCTAATGGTCAAAATTATTTTAGAATATAATGTGTATGTTAATTTAGTCATTAAAAAGTAGACAATTTATGTTTCTTTTTTATTAATTAATTAAATAATAACATACCATAAAATAATTAAGTCACATGTTATCCTCTGATTAACAAAATGATTAATTTAATTTATAATTAAAATTTTGAAGATTAATTTAAGTTATTTTATCTATCAAATAAAAAAATAATTAACAATACTAGATAATCAATAAAAATTCAGCCAACAATTTAAATTAAATGTTCTATTTCTTTAAGTTTCGAATATTCTATTTCTAAAAAAATATAAAATTAGTTAATGATTGTTTTAGGTTTCAAATATTTTATAAATAATAATTACCAAATATTTTATTTTTTTAAACTAATTTATTAATTAAAAATGATTAGTCACCTCTATTTTTTCCAAAAATAATTCACACATGTAACAATTAAAAACTATTTTGACGATTATTATTTATGTGAACAATCATGTTAGGTGACCAATAAAAATTTAGTCAACACTAGCTAACAACTTAAATTGAATGTTTTTTTTCTTTATTTTTCGGATGTTCTGTTGTTAAGTTTCGAATGTTCTATTTTTAAATTTCGAATGTTCTATTTGCTATTGGCTAATTTATTGATTAAAAAATTATTGATTATATATATTTTTTCTAATGTGAATTTCAAAAATGATATTAGAAGTCGGCAAATGTCCCATACCAAAGCATGTGTAAAATTAAAAGTCAATTATGTGTGTGTTGCCACGTGTCAGGCAATGACCCTCTCATTTTCATTGCAACTACATGATACATACATCATCCACAGCAACGGTAACCAAGCAGATCAATAAATAAACATTACCTTTATATTTTCTCAGAACATTTTCCCATACACATTACAGAATACACAAACTAGTTCTCTTTTTCTGAATCTTTATTGGTCTCTCCATACACTCACTCTATATATACACAATTTAATTAAGTCACTTATCATCATCACTTGTATGTATTGTAATATACTTAAGCTAGTTAGTTAGTTCCTAATAATGATGATCATGGAGGTTCTTCATCATCATGGAGCTATAATAATCTGCGTGTTGTTGTTGAGTCTGTTTTCGAGATCCTCACACGGTTACAAATTCTATGTTGGTGGCAAAGATGGTTGGGTTGTGAACCCTTCTGAGAGTTACAACCAATGGGCTGGAAGGAACAGGTTCCAAGTCGGTGACACATTGGGTATGCTACTACTACATACTACTTCAATATAATTAAATTTGCTTAACATATTATTAAATTATGGGTTTTGATTGTATAATTAATTTGATTTGATGTGTATTGTGACATACTAGTGTTTAAGTACAAGGAGGGATCAGAGTCAGTGTTGGAAGTGAAGAAAGAAGAGTATGAGAAATGCAACAAAAAGAAGCCAATAAAGAAACTAGAGGGTGGTGAAAGCAGTGAGTTCCAATTTGATAGGTCAGGTCCATTCTACTTCATTAGTGGAGATGATGATAACTGTGACAAAGGTCAGAAGCTTATTGTTGTGGTGTTAGCTCAGAGACCACCACCACCTCCTCAAACTCCTCCTTCACCAATTCATAATCCACCTTATGTTCCAATTCCACCAAAAACACCTTCACCAACACCTCCCAAAAGTCCTTCACCAAAGGCACCATCACCACCTTATGTTACTCCACCTCCACCACAAGCTCCTTCACCTGGCCATAACAATCATCATCCCAACCCTCCATATACACCAATTGTACCACCAAAAACACCTTCACCTCCTTATGTTACTCCAAATCCACCACAGGCACCTTCACCTGGCCATAACAATCATGTTCCACCATCACCACCATATGTTACTCCATCTCCACCACAATCTGCACCATCCCCTGGCCATAACACTCCAATTGTTCCACCATCGCCACCATATATTACTCCATCTCCACCACAATCTGCACCTTCCCCTGGCCATAACAATCATCACCCTAACCCCCCATACACCCCAATTGTTCCACCAAAAACACCATCTCCAACTCCACCACAAGAAGCTCCTTCACCAGGCCATGGAAATTACCATCCTAACCCTCCATATGTCCCACTCCCACCAGAGGCACCATCACCAGGTGGTGGTAACACTCCAACGCCACCACAAAGTGCTCCTTCCCCTGGCCACAACAATCATCACCCTAACCCTCCATATGTTCCAACACCAAGATCATCACCTCCTTCTCCGTATGTTCCAACGCCACCACAAGGAGCTCCTTCACCTGGCAACAACAACAACAACCACCACCGTAACCCTCCAAATTCTCCACCAAAAACACCTTCCCCTGTTTCAAACCCTCCAATTTCACAACCACCATATACCTCATCGCCTTCTCCACTATCTCTCCCTCCTTACACCACACCATCTACACCACCAACAACCACCCCTTCTCAGCCACCATACACTAGTGCTGCTCCAACACCATCATCATCATCATCACAACCACCCTACAATACTTCCCCTGTTTCCCAACCTCCCACCGGAACCGGCACCGGCACCGGAACTGCACCTATAGGCTCACCACAGTACTCTCCAGCACCACCATCATCACCATTAGTCTCTCCGACACAGCCACCTTCAGTTTCAACTCCATCATCACCAGCAAACTCTCCGGTCCCTGCCACGTCATCACCACCATCACTGTCACCTTCCATTTCTCCAGCCAGCGGCGGTGCGACTCCTCTCGCCTCCCCACCTTCCCCACCCGGAGTGGCCATTCCTGCAGCGTCGCCGTCGTTGAGTCCCGGCGGATCGGGGACGCCGGCGTCGTCTTCGAACGAAACGACACCAGGAACGCCAAACGGGAAGCAGTCGTCGTCTGCATGGGCTGCAAATCCGTCAGGAGTTTGGGTTAATTCAGGCATCGCCATTTTCGTTGCTTCTGCACTAAGCACTATTATTGCCTAGTTAATAATCATTAATTAACGAGAGTTAATTAATTAATTAGAGTACGTAAATAATCCTCTGCATGCTCATTGTTTCTCTTTTCTTTTTCTCTTTTTCTTGTTTTAAAGAATTTTTGCAAATATAATTCGTGATTTTTATTTTTGGGGGGTATTGTTGTTATTTTGGACATAATTAAAGAGATATATGTGTTTATGTTGTATAATGTGCCTTGGAGTTTGATTATTTCGATTGTGGAATTCTTTGTTAGCTGCACTAACATACATGCACATCATATATAGTTTTTAATTTTACCAGTAGTGAAGATTAACATTACATAAATATTATGTTACTATTAATTTAATATAAAATTGTTTGATAAGAAATATTATATGATTTAATATATTTATCTTTACTTAAATTGTAATTTAAAAATTTAAAGTGCCAATTCTATATGAAATTAATTGCGTATAATTTCTGTCTTAATATTATTGCATATTAGTCTTTTTTTTTCTTTTTTATTTTATTTTTACCTTAATCGTGATCAATTGAGCTAACAGCTTATTATTCATTTGGATTTTGGACTATATATTTGTTTATTATTTCTTATCTTTTGTTCCCGAAGCTAATTATTAACAGGAAAACTAAAAGAGGATAATAATAGAATCATGAGTAATGTATCATATATAGGGAAATTATGTGGTGCTGAGAGTGAATGCGTCCTTTCAAACTCATGCCACGGTAGTATTAATAGGTGCCGATGGATTTCACTCTAAGAATTTCCCTTCATATATATATGTGCAGTATCTACGAGTCACCACTTGCATAAGCATGTGACATGTCACGTGACACATTTGTTATTTGATATATAATAATTCTACATATATATATATATATTTATTTTGATGATAATAATTTTAATTAAATTATTTATTTTATATTAAACAAAAGATTATTTTGATATTATACTTTATATTTTATTTGATAAAAAATAATTTTTTATTTAATATAAAAATAAATAATTTAATTGAATTTAATTGATTAAAATAAATATACAAATTCATGTTATATAATAAAAAAGGTTTGCTAAAATGTTCTATATAATGAAAAAACCATTAAAACCTTAAAAAAATTATCTAAGTGAGTTCTAATATTTTATTACATAAAAGAATATTCTATTATATAAACTCTCATTAAATAGAAAATATTTCTTTAGTAATAAAATATTTCGTTAATTTATTTATTTTTTAATTTAATTAAAAAAAGATAAAAACTTATTTGAAAATTTGGTAAAATTAGACAGTAATTTAATTTTAACCTATTAAAAATGATAAGGATTATGGGTATCCTTATTCAATCTAATCATGTTCTGTTTGTGTTGGTAATTTTAATTATTATATAAAAAGGAAAATGGGGATGGCCATGCAGAACACGAGATGATGGATTAATTGGAGCCATGTGTAGGTATGGTATATGTAGTAGATGATCTTACTACAAAAGTTAGCCACTTTATGGATGTAGCTTTCATTGCATGGGAAAAGCTACCTGGGACCTCATTCATAATATTTTTAATTATGAAATTAAAATGGACACATAATATAACATATCATCAATCAAATCAATATGGGTAGTAGTATTGATCCTAACCCTATATCAAATTACTAATTTCGTAATTAAGTTACGTGTGTAGTGCGTGTATATAAGAATTTCTCAACAAATGAATGATATGATGCGTTTAGAGATAAATATATTTAGTTTGGTCTTAAAAATTGAAGACAGACTCTAATTGATCTTTGAAATTATAGTTCATGTTAACCTTAAACCTTATCTTCTTTCATGATGTGCTGATTTGGTATTTGGTATGGTACCTTGTTATATTGGACAAAACAAAATAACATCTTACTACATTATTAACACATAATCTTTCAAGAATAATAATGTTGTTTCACACGATTAAAACGCATCTCTTTCTCATTAGTTATCATCATAAAATGAGATGAGATATGTTTTAACCTCTATATATAAGACTTAAAATAATGTTATTTTTGTTGAAGATTTGATATCAATAACAAACTATGTCATTTTATTTTATTTAGTATGATAAGTTAACGCGCCAATAGGAATGATGTTAAGGGACTAATACTAATTACGAATATAAATTTAAAAGTTCAATTTGGAAGTTAATTTAAATTTTGAGTGAAATTGAGTATTAACTCAATAGGTCTCTTTAATTAAAATTTTAGAAGTTAAAATTTAGATAGATATCAATAAGTGAAGTTGAGTATTAATTGGATAGGTCTCCCTTCTTGAACAAGTACACATACCGACATACTTATAATTTCAACACATCAAAGTTCAAATTTAAAAGACACCATCGCTCTGCTTGGAAATTAAAGTCTAATGAAGACACAAGATTGGGTCCATTCCATATTTTCTAATTTCCTATTCAATTAAATAGTTATTTATTTCTCAAGGAAAAATTATTCTGAGAGAGAAAGAGACATATCACCAAAATTAATCTAGCAAGAAAAATAGGAGGATATTAACGTGGCAATGGATTATCAAATCGAGAAGACAAGAAGAGACAATGATTATGAGCAAGTCCTAGAGAGATCACACTATATATATACTTATTGATGATGGAATATGCTAATATAAAGTTCTTCTTTTTTTCCTCTAAGAATATTCACTATTAAGTAGTGACTAGCTAATTTCCTTGCTACGAGCAGGGACGGATTTATGTGTATGGTTGTGCCCCCATTGAACTGAAATTTTTTTTACTATAGTGCATATAAAAAAATATAATTGCCCCACTATATAACTATATTTGACCCCATAGACCATCAAACTTTAAAAGCTTAATGTTTATTTTTTCTAAACGATAACAATTTCTTTTAATATGCAGTTAATATTCATAAATCATGGGATATATATATTATTTTAGTTTTATCTACTAGAATTTTTTCTAATACAACATTTACTACCTAATAATCAACTTGATTACTTTTTATTAGATATATATACAATTCAAATATCAATTATCGAATTTAAATGAGATTTGCGTTTTTTATTTTTGAAAATAAAATATTTTAAACTAGAAAAATATATATTTATTTGTTAGTATTTTTCGAATCAAGATAACAAATTAAACGTACACATTATAGAAACTATAAATTTAATACGGATTAAGATTTTTTATTTTAAAAATTCTTTTCTTAAAATATAGATATTTAATTGTATCGACAAAAAATTATCCTATATTTCTTTAAAATATACACAAAAAATAAAGACATTTTAATTAATATTTTACTATTTTAGAAGATGTATTAGTCAAATAATTTAAAAATTGATTATATTTTATAGTAATGATTTTTTTTATTATAATATATATATAATATTTGCTCCACTATTAAAAATTTCTGGTACATCACTGGCTACGAGTGATCCAATTATTTGGTTAGGAGATAATTTTTATTTGAACCCTGATGCTTTTGTTAAAGGACAACTTCGTTCTAATAGAGTTCCATTACTACATACCAGCATTTTTAAGAGACAAGTGTCTTTGAAATTTTGGTGCTATTTGATAGAGAAATAAAGTCATATATAGTAGTGGACCCTTCCGATCCTTATCTTGTAGTTGTGTAGACTTATTACATGATCAATGCTCTTTTTGTTTCTTTGAATTTTTCTCCTATAGTGCTCAATATATATATATATATATATCGAAATCTAAAATTATAAAGCTATGAATATGAACGATATTAAATGTACGATTTTAAGGAATGCTTCTCCTCTTATATTGTGTATATTAGATATAGAATAATCAATATGCATGTAAGCTCATTTTTATACGGTTTTTATTGAATAAGAATGTTGTATTTTTTTATTAATTAAATAAATTATAATTTTTTATTTATTATATTTTAGGAAAGTTTTGGTGTGTATCAGTATACCTGTAATCTGTAACCGTTGATTTTAATATATATATATATATATATATATATATATAATATTTTTTAATTAAAATCAATGATTACATATTACAGGTATACCGATATACCAATATACTTGAAAATTTTCCTACATTTTATATCAATACTTTATATCTAAATAAAATTTGGAAATTAAAGTTTAAAATTCATATTTAGAAATTAGAATTCAGGATTTGGAATTTAAAATCCAAAGAGTAATATACTCTTATTTTATTTCTTCCAAATGTATTAACATTTGATTAATATGTAAATTTCTTATTGTCACAATTTCTCAAAATAAAATAGAATTATAAAGATGTGACTAGCTAGTGATGAGCATACTTACAATTGAACATCTCAATATTCTCCAGAACATTAGAATCTTCTTTTTCTTTGATATAACATAACTAAGTTACTACAAATCCCTTCGGATCCTCCAACATGTCATTTTTCTGGTAAGTACTTGATCAATTTGTGCAAAACTATATAAATACTTCAACTTTAATTTTATCGGTTGAGTAATTCTAAAAAAATATAATTATAAAAAAACACCTACTCAAATGAAATTACAAAAATAATTTCTCACCAAAACTTTTTATTTAGCCACATTTTAAAAAAGTGACTTTTAAAAGAGAGTAGCCGTTTGAACAGAATAACATTTTCAAATAAATGCAATACATTTATAATATATTAAAATTTAACTATATAATTTATTATCAAATAATTAAAAAAAATATTCACATAAAAAATTATTTAATCTTCGTTATTTTTAAAGTAGTATCCACCTTAAAAATATCATTTTTAAAATATCAAATAATCATTTAAAAAAATTAAATAAATTTAGATATTTAAACATCTATCTATATATTTTTATATCTAATAGATTCTTGCACCAGCGTAAAAATACATGCACATACAGTGCTGCGTAAAAAAAATATCCAATTACTGGATGTCCCCACTCCCTTGGTAACTTTATGCAACCAACCATTCTCCACGCTTCACAATTCACAACCATATTTCTTAGTGTATATTGCTTCTTTTACCCCATATGGTAGGGTAACTCTATACCTACCTATCGGATAGCTAGAAGTCATAGAACTCTTCTAACATCTTTACTCACAAATTAATGATGATGTTTTGGAACATGAAATTTCACTATCAAATTCATATATTACAACCCCTTTCACTGTATCATTTCTAATATTTTTAGTTGAATTCATGCTTTGTTTTCCCCCCTTTCCTGCTAGGTTGCCGGATTTGGGGGCAATGCATGTGTTTCTGTGGCCAATTTGATTCTGCAAAATCCATTCATATTGACAATATAGTCTATATATATGTACTACTTCACAATGAAATAAATATCTAGGCTACATTACCATCATGCCCTAAGATTTACATTTAGGGTAATTTATTAGTTAAAATTAACACTAATTTCTACCAAAATAAGTTGGTGCATGCATGGAAAATTTATCCTCAAATTTATTGTTGGAAAAGTTTATTATATGATCATCAGCGTAAATAATATAAATTTGATCAAATTTGTAGTATGTTTCGTTGTTATAACTTTGTGTAATAGAATACATGAATAATAAATAATATGATTTATAATCATGTGTAATTATTTTCTTTTTAATAATGCTATATGTATATCTCTTTTTGGTGTACACCTCTATCCAAGTTTCAAACGAACAGATTTTTATATATATAACAAATATGTTTTTATAATTGACATGAACAAGTTTTAAAACATGTTCGTTTGCTTTTAAAAACATGTTCGTTCTAATAGTAATATTCTGTTCGTGTACGAACAGGTTTTTATATATACAACAAACATGTTTTTACAGTTGACACGAATAAGTTAAAAACATGTTCGTTTGCTTTTAAAAATATGTTTATTCTATTAGTAAAAATCTGTTCGTTAAGTCTTGGATAGAGGTGTACACAAAAAAAAGTATACATCAAAATTAATTGTTTTCTTTTTTATTATTTTTTTTTTGAAAATTTAAAGTGTCATGTCAAAATAAAGAAGTGATTAGAGTACTAAAGTGAACGAGAAAACGCCACCCGTATATGTTCCTTAATAATCTATTTATGATTATGATTTATGATGTAGAGTTCACATGTGTTTTGTTCTAAACCACGAGATTTCTTGCTTCATAAACAGGTTATATTTCTTCATCTTATGTCCTTATTATATCTGCATTGATGTGAATAACATATTAACATTTCCTGTTCTTTATATTTGTTGAATAAAAAATCTACGAAATCAATGTTACGGAGTCTATTAGGGAGCTAATAATTAAATTATCATTCAAACTTTATATGAGTTATCGTCCGTAATTCATATTAATTATTAAGTTATCATTTCCGTAAAGCCGTAACTCATATATTAATGATTAAATTATCATCTAAAATTTATATAAATTATCATTCGTAACTCATATTGACTTCCTATTGTTCATTGAATCCCGTCTTTTTCTTGTTGAATTATTGACTCTCCTTATCTGATATCATTTTCAGTGTACACAAGTTTATTGGATCAGTATGATATTAATACATTCTCAATATTTATTAGTAAACACTCGTATCAATAATATTTTGTTTATTTTTTAACACACGGTGTAAAAATAAAAGTACATTAAAATTTTAGGATTGATATACTAGAATTGTGTTTGGAGGCGTAATTTTAGGATTTTTGGAGACTAAAGCCATAAAATAGTCTATGAAATTAGGTTTCTGTATTAAAATATTCCTAAAACTTTAATTATATATTTTTTATGAGCAACTTGTAAATGATCATTAAAAAGAATATAATTAAATAGTTATATAAAATAACTTAAATTCTCGTTATATCAAAATTAAATTCCTATTAAAAAAACAACAAAACAATGTGGAGTTATAAAGCAATGCTATAAATTTATGATAATACTAGATGTATTATTATATACACCTATACACACCATTTAGTAACACCAAAAAATATTAATATTAACACAAATACAAATTTTTCTATACTAATTTTATATTTTTTGTATTGCTAAATGATGTGTACGAATATGAACAATAATACACATAAATTAATTCATAAATTTATTTTAGTAATTCGTCTGATGTTATGAAACTCAAATTTATTCTCAGTTGAGATAAAAATATTAAGTTGCTCAAACTTTAAAAAGTTTGGTCTTTGTGGTGGGCTAATAAAGAAAAGACTTGCATTTTCCATTTGGCAATATTTGAATGGGGATGGTACACAAGTCACAACAAAACCCTATTATTAGTCAACCAAACATAATAACAATGAATATATCCAAGAATTGAAAGGTTTTCTTTTTTTCTTTTTCATACAAGTGTAAGGCCAGCACCAAAGGACAGTGATGTTACATTTGAAGCTTCAATAATCATCGCCATGTGGATCACCATTTTCATTTTGCTAGGTATATAAGATTTAGGTATTCCAATAAATATAATAACATCATCGGGAAAAGGATTAAAAGAAAAAAGAAAAGAGAACAGTACAACAATCCAAAGCAACTAAATGGAGAAGGTGGAAAGCAAATACAAAAATTCAACAGTATGATACAAACCATGGTTACAGATTATAAATAAAATTATACAATGATGAATACAAAAGCATGCTCTAGCATTACCAGCATTGGCCATATTTTCAAAAGAAGATCCACCTCTTTCGTCGTTGTCTCTGCCATGGTTAACACGAGTTAAGAAAATCACGTCGCTGCAACTAAAATAAGGTGCAATATAGATAGTAGGGAAGGCGGAAAACACGATGATGTTATCCACATAAACTTTCCATTTTTAGACTTTGGATAGCGTTGAAATTTCTGCATTTTAGTTATCTTTTACACCAAAAGCAAAATCATCCATCATGCAATAAGATGATCTAACATAGAAAGTTATGGGTAATTTTTTTAAAAAAAGCAAGTGCGCGCGCAAGTGTGTGCATGTGCATGCAACCTTCATCATCAAATGAGTACAAATGCATAACACATATATAGATCATAGGTGTGTGTGTGAGAGAGAGATAGAGACACACCTTATCCTGATTTTGTTGTGTTTTTAATAAAATAGGCTCGGAAAGAACTCCATTGTCTATATCCTGAATATATGGCTGTACCTTTTCCTCCAACATCTGATTCACCTGAAGATTGAAACCACGTATACCAAAATAAGGAGGTATTCGATAAATCATATAGGTGACTACTCACTTGTCCATATCTTAGATATCATCTTCATATCTTCATGTGAGTAGCCACCAATCATACATATGTTGATCCTTTCACCACGAACAAAACAAATGGGAAATTGAAAGACAAAAATAACGAACCTTTTCCTGACGCCATTTAGTTTCCCACTGCGCATCCAAGATCTTATTGGAGATTTCTCTTTGGGCATTAAGAAGAACAGTCATTTCATGGAACTTTTCCGGATCTTTGAGATCCTCCTCACTCCAAGATGATGAACTCAATGGAAGGTCCAGCTCCTGCCAATTCTTTTTAGTTAGTTATGCCCAATGGTGCCTACACCATTGCTAATTTATGTTGTATAATAAACTAGTAGTTCCATCAAGTACTAAAAGATCAACCATATAGGAAACTGAGTAATGAGTTATATGCTCATTCTAGTAAATTGAAAGGAGAAAACATTCAAAAATGAACTTATCAAAAGCAAATTCTAATTTGAGAAAGAGAAAACAGAAAGAAGTAATAGCGATAAAGAGAATAAGAATTATTAGCAGAAGATGAATTTAGTGAGTACGGACACCCCAATTTGGCGGTCTTGGAGGAGGATCAAGCTTCATAACCTCTGACTCTAGAGCCTTCTTAGCTTTATAGAAAGGAACATTTCTCACGATGATAGGATCATCCTTTGCCCTGTCAGGGTCAATAGATATCAAGGCCTGTGGTAACAAAAAGATCCCAAATTAAAAAAGTAAAGGGTGTTAAATTGAACAACCTGAGATGCATTACAAGAAACTTACCTCCTGCAGGTACTCCCACCCTGGTTTCCTCTTGGCCACCACATCTCGGAGTTGATCATATCGCATGGATTCCTAAGATCCGCACAAAAGGAACATTTAGAAAGGTATAATATAAAATAAAGTTGATAATTTTGTGCCTTACATTTTCTCATCCAAAGCACATTTTCAAGTTCATAGTGCTCAAAGTAATTGAATGCCAACATATATAGGCATAATTGTTCAAACTTAGTTTAACAAAATTGATTTGAATAAATTTGAGCATTGCATGTGGCGAGTGAGGAGATAAAAAAAGAAGAAATGAAAATATATTGAAACCAACTTGTAGGGAAAGGAATAGATTAAGAGTTGAACCTAAACACTGAACAACAAAAAGAATATGAACAAATAACCTTGTACTGCCACCATATTTTCTGCTTCACTTCATCCTCATAGGTAATTCCACCCATAATCTGAGGAAAGGTTAGCAGCCAAAATGCAGCAATACTTGGATCTTTCATGCTGTGTCTTATGTGCTGGGAATTTAAAACAATAAATAGTTAATGTTAGCATGTCAAGTAATGTAAATGGAACAATAATATGAACCCCATGCTTATGCATGATAAAAACATAACAAATAACAAAAAAGTATAAAGGCAGAGTATTAGAAAACTGTATCAATGCCCTACAAATTGCTATCAGTATCCAAAGGATATATAGAAGAGAACCAATTATTTCTAACTTCACCTATTAAACCATAAAATCAGCTAGTTGGAATTTCTGCTATCATAACCTCTATCAAATTCAAATTAATGATGCAAGTCAAAAATATTTGTTTGCATATCATGTTTCAAGAAACTAAAGAGAAAAATGCATTTCAGATATCAAGGGAGGACAAAGCTAATTATGCCAACATTAGCAAGGAAAACTCTGATTATCATATGCATTGCTTTAAGTAACCAACTAACCACAACATTCGGGAACAAGGGTTGCCTTTAGTTGTGTAATCATCGTTAACCATGCTATGATAACAATAGCAAGGATAAACTCAAATTTGAAATAATACCAACCTCAAATGGATATTCCATCTTTCTCAAGATATTATAAGCTTTCCATGGGGGCTCCATAATCTGCATAAACAAAGGGATGCTTGCTTAAAATGTGCAAGAACTAGTAAACTTTAACGGATACTAATAAAATATGAGAGTATGAATCAGAAAAGTCTACAATCAAAGAAAATATAAGTTCTAAGAACCACAGAATCAAGAAAGCAACTAACATCATCTGCTGAGATCCGCAATGACAACTTGTTTTTGCACTCAGGACAGCTCATTACACCCTGGAGAATCAGTAAAATGTTCAACCAAATGTTACCAGAACAAGAATGTTACTAAACAAAGCATGTGTGTGATGCAGCTTAGTTTTGAAAATTGAAATACTAAATTTTTTAGTGGGATTCGGCTTATTGATGAAAAAGAAAGACGACCGGGAGATTGAATCATACAGTTCCATCACAAGTTGGGCATTCTTTTGATGGTAGTGGACTATGAAAATCCAAGGAGGATGGTAGATGCACTATTTCAGCGCGGTTGTCTGCAATAGCATCTGCTACAGATTCAGCAGTTGCTTTCTCTCCTCTGAATGTAAATAAATTGAATAACAAGTTACGAGGTATCAATAAGTTGACGTATAGGCTTCCTTTTTTTAAAAATGAAATAATAAAACTAAAAAGGTATGCCAAAAGGAATATATGTGGAAATAATCTTACATCCAATTTTCCTGTAAATATGACAGTCATAATATTTTGAGAGTGACAGCATATTTTTTCTTTGCATTTCCAAATATTAATATATTAATGCAATATAACTTTGATGCATACAACTATACAAGTCAGCCTCCAACATTTACGAATTTCAGTGAACCTGCCTTCTAAAAGACCATCTGAGAAAAACTTGCTGAGTTAAAATGAGTACATTATAATGCTATGTAAACTTGTATATGTTAGCAGATGTTTGTGGAAAAATAGATGAGTAACAAAAACACACAGTATTCTACACCGACTAGAATCTGAAATATGTTTGTGGAATTACTTATTAAATATTTCAATATGAGCACCAAAAGACATCACAGTTTAAATTGAGATACTATCTGCAAAGTCCACTTGGGGAATAAGTTACCCCTTTAAGTTGCAATTCTTCACTTGATAGTGCACCCTCCCACTCCCTCGACACATAGTACACCTCAGGGCCTGCCATCCATTGCATGTCCTACAGTTCCTGTTCTCGAGACATGAATTTAGTTTAGAGTTTAAAAAAATTTCATATTCATTATTCAACATCAAAGACAAGTACGCTATGAAAACGAGGGGTTAGACACATTGTGTATTCCCATCAAGGAACACCAAATAGCACCTTTGACATATGACCTTCTTCCCCAGATCCAATGCAATGTCATATGTCCCAAAAGTGGCTACGGCCTGCAACAAATCCGCGCAATGACATTCATCATGTAACTAAAAAAGTGAAACCTTAAAGGCAATACAGTTCTCATGAATATAGAAGTTTGACAATCCAACTAATCAAAGTACAAGCTTATGCAAAATGATTCTGAATATCATATAAACAGATTGAAACTCCTATAATTGACATCACCATCTTTCTTTACAAGGTTCATGGAAATATGGAATGACCACATAGGATGCATTTTTGCAATTAATCAAAATTATAAACAGAAAACATATATCTTTCTCTCCTCCTCCTCCAATTCATAAAATCATCTATATACAAGGTAATCAAACTTTAGAGTTCACTTAAAGTGGTAAAGATTATTAGGTAAACTTGAAAGATAAATCTCAACCAGTAAACTCTAACTTAAATTAAAGTCATAAACTCAAATTGGGGAGCTAAACTTATAAACAAGTTAACTCCAGAGTTTGACAAGCTTATCCATAACAATAAAACAAAATTAAAATACACAAGCACGGAAAAGGGGGTCTCAAGAAAGCACGTAAATTTTCACAAAAAGCATACGAATTTCGTAAACCCAAAAGATTCCAAGACAACCCAAATAACGCAATGGAAAAAAGGAGCAAAAGGGAGTGAAAAAGGTGGAGGGTAATTACGAAGACGGAGGCTAAAGAGAGCTTGGAAATGAGTTCAGGAACACCAAAACCACGTTGAGCAGAGCCAGCAATGTCGAATGCGAGAGTGAAAGGGGATAAGACAAGCTTGATGGGTAGGTCGAAGAAGTCGATGACGTCTTGGCCATAGTGTTTGGTGAAAACCTTGTAGCGAACCTCAACGAACTTCTTCACTGCCTTCACAATTCTGTCCTTCGACATAGCGAGAACTTAGTATAGTGAGTTAGGAATGGCGCCACAGTGGAGAGTGAAGAGGATAGAGTTGCAGTGCAGAGGTTTTGCCGTTTTGGTTTTTCACTCAATTCTGTTTTTTTTTTTGATAGGGATTTGTACAGGGAGTTCGGAAAAGTCTGTAACCAAAACGGGGCATAGTTGAAATTTTACGGCCCAATTCATTTACGTTTTGGTTGAATGGCCCAATTGGATAACTGTTAGTGTTAAAAAAATAAATTTGTCTTTGCCCAAAAATAAATAAATAAATAAATTTGTCAAAAAAAAAAGTTTAGAAGTAGGCAAGTGGCCTCCTTCCGAGGAGTATGTATTTAAAAAGAGATGCGGTTCAGTTGTATGTTATATTGACGTTGTGAGTTGGATTGGAAGTGATAGAATGGGTGCTTGGGGTGCTTCAGTGGTGGGGTTGGGGTTCGGAATCGAGGAAGAGAATGGGATTGGAATAATGGAGGTCGTCAGGGTTAGTTGTGTTGGGTGGGTCGGGTTGTGGATAGATGAGTTGGTTGTAGTTGGGCTGGGTTGGGTCTAACCAACCTCTGTCCCAAAAAAGAAAAAAATGCGGCCACCTTAAATTTTTAAAAGAGGCACTCAATAAAATATAAGTGATTAGTTTGATTTATTGGGTCTAAAATACCCTCCAAAGAAAGAAAAGTTGACCCACGTAGATTTGTGATCAGTTTTAATTACCAAAATTGTTTATAATTTTTTATTTTGGTGATAAAAATTTCCACTATATAAAGATTGAATAGTAATAGTCTCTCTATATGATAAGTGTCAAGTCCTTAAAAGTCTGACACAAATCTTTAATTCTCCAATGAATCGACATATGTCATCACCTCAATGCATTCCATGAATGCACCATTAAATGGAAAACCATGTAACATGTTGCAATTCAGCATGACGCATGATTAAAAAAATCAATTAAAAAACAAGTTATACAGTGCTCTTACAAATAAAATTATTAAAAAAATAATATAATATTTTGAAATAAAAATCCCCACTATATAAAGATTGAATAGTAATAGTCTCTCTATATGACAAGTGTTAAGTCCTTAAAAGCCTGACACAAATCTTTAATTCTTCAATGAATTGATATATGTCATCACCTCAATGCATTCCATGAATACACTATTAAATAGAGAGCCATGTAACGTGTTGCAATTCAGCATGACGCGTGATTCAAAATATCAATTAAAAACAATTTATACAGTGCTTTTACAAATAAAATTATTAGAAAAATAATATAATATTTTAAAATAAACATAAAATTTATTAAATTTAAATTAAAATTCTCAACCATTAAATTTATAAGAAAGAATATAAAAATTTAAAAGGAATTTTATCATAATTTTTTTTTTTGGATTTCAAATATAAAATTTAAAATATTATGTTTTCAAAATAAAAAGGAAATAAAAATTGGAAAAAGAATTTGTTGTTAATTAAATTTTTTGTATTTTTGTTAAACCTAATAAGTCACATGACAAAAGTTTCTTTTTAATCAAAATATTATTTAATTGACAATTGTCTAATTTAGTGAGTTGATTAAATACAATATGATATAGTAATTACAATATAATTTAGTAACTTAAAAAAATTATATAGAAAAAAGGAACAACATTTTTCTTAATTTAGGTTTTGTAAAAGAATAATATAGAAAACAAGACGTCACAAGTTTATTATTGATCTTAAGTATTTTACTTTTTTATATAATATTGTAAAACAATTAAAAGTAAATATGCATATCAATTTAATACTTCGCGCAGTGCGCGGGAAATACTCTAGTACTCTTGAATTTTCATAACGACAATTTATTTTTTATAAAATGTGACAAAATATTCATTTATTATCTAACTACCGTAAAGTTAATTATTAAGGTGAGTTCTTTGATGAAGTGGTGTTATCACGAAGAGAATGAAGATATAGTATAAAGTTTAAAATTTTATTTTAAAAAAATATAAAATAAATGATAAATCCCATGTGATTATTAAAATAGAGAAATCTTTATACTTTTCATCATTTCTTCACTTCATGATAGCATGCACTTTATTAACAAATAGTATTTTTGTAATGTTTTATAAAAATTGAAGGGTCGTTTCAAAAATTTAGGTGCATTTTTATAAGGAAATGAAAATTCATGGTACTTTTAGTGGTTAACTCAATGATATTTATAGGTTGACTATATTACTTATTATTACATGTTAAATTGTACATTTTTTATTGAAAATAATTCATAGTTATTGTTTTTAATTCGGTTCAATATATGTCATTCAGTGAATGTGTCAAATCTGTTTTGGCATATCATGTGATATTCTATTTTCTAAACTCACCCACTGACACTGAGTCAGATATTCGATTTTTAATTTTTAATTATTTTTAATTTTTATCTCAACAGAATCAGAATCAAGACTCACATTGCAGTGTTTGTTTCTGTTCTGTGTAGATAGCCACCATAACAACCTCAATTCTCTCTCTCTCTCTCTCTCTCTCTCTCTCTCATCCATGGCGGCAGCACCTGCAGTAACTGCCCTGAACGGGTTGAAGGTGACGCAGGCATACCTTGAAGGGAAGGCTGTTAAGGAAACAAAAGTTCTCATGGCCGAACTCTGCCGCCAATTCTACACCCTTGGATGGGTCTCTGGGACAGGTGGCAGCATCGCCTTCAAGGTCCACGATGACTCCATCCCCAAGTCTCACCAACTCATACTCATGTCCCCTTCCGGTTCGTCTTATATTCCATCATCATTTTCCCTCTCTTGCCACTTCATGATTGCTATCTGTTTGTTAAAATGCCCCAACCACTGTTTTTTCTGATTTCTTCTTGTTTCCATTCTTGTCTGCTGTTGGACTTTGTTTTTTAATGAATTACATTTACTTTCTAACCAAACCAACATTCTAATCCTTGAAATGTTACTTCACTGACAAAATCAGGGTTCAAAATGTTATTTTAGGACAAAACAATGCTAACTTTGGGTGGATTTGTCAGCAAAAACCAATCTTTGAGGGAGTATTTTGTTAGGAAACTAACCTTTCGGGAGTCAAAGTGGTAGTTTACTTGAATTTCTCGTTATATTAGACATGTATACTGGTACTTGTAGACATCTACACTGATCCCTTTAAAGTTTTGGGGATGCTACACTTGATATGCTGATATGTTTTAAGACCAAACACCCCTTTAGGCATGGCACTAAATAATGTAAGGTTATCATTGTAGGCATGACAGATGAAGGAGTATACATTTGTAGATTGGTGTAATTTGCCCTTCGATTTTTGGTGTCCATTTCAAAGAATTGCTCGTGAAATTTCGGGTTTTGGCTAGTACCCTCTTTAAAATGATGATTCACTATTTGAACCCGCATGAAATTACACGCAACATTTGTGTCATGTTGTGATACATTTCTGCCAGGACCAATAAGGCAATAACTTTATAGACTGCTGTTAGATTTTCATTTATATATAATTATAGATGACCAATGCGATGTCATTGTCCTGGATGTCAATTCAATTTCGTTGGTGTTTAAGAATTAAATCTTCCTTGTTTGGCTGAAAAATGTGTGCAGGTGTTCAGAAGGAAAGAATGGAACCAGATGACATGTATGTGTTGTCACACAACGGATCAGTCTTGTCTTCCCCATCTGCCAAACCTTACCCGCACAAGCCTCCAAAATGTTCTGATTCTAGTCCAGTGTTCTTGAAGGTAGGGGCTACTTTACACTCTATTAGCTGATGTCCATAAAGCATGGATGCACTATCACTTAGATTACAAAACATGCCAACAATAAGAATTTGTAGTGCTTCGTGCTTGGTTAATTATGGATGCAACATAGGCCACACTCTTAAAATTTAATTTATAAAGAGAGAGAGAGGGGGGGGGGGGGTGGGAGGACACTAACATAAATTTTGGGTTTGCTGAAAATTTTTAAGCAATTTCAAAGTGTGATCCAAGAATGTATGGTGGCGATGAACATCATAAATATGATGACTAACAAACATTTTACCTAGATTTTAATACTATATATATCATACATGTCATATGTGTGTCCTACAAATTGTAAATTTTAGTGTTTCTACAATGTTTATTTTGTATCCCATGTATGTGTAAGTATCTGATGTGCATATTGATCTTCTGACATTTCCCAATGTTACTCGCTACTGGTTGTAGTCTTATATGAGACAACAAACATGCAGAATCTAGACCTTATTATACTTACAAAACAAATTTGTGTTATGTGGTGACACTTGACACTTAGGTGTCTGAGTTAAGTGCTGACATTAGAACTTATGTAAGTATTAATTAACTGTAACATTCAGTTGATAAGTGCTCTCTATCAATTGCTAGGCTCATGCCTAGAAACTTCTGTGCATATCTGCAAATTTTCATTCTTTACATAATTAGTAGTTGATATATATTTCTTTTCTTACTTTCCAGGCATATGAATTGCGTGATGCTGGGGCTGTTATTCACAGTCACGGGATAGAATCTTGTATTGTAACAATGATCAATCCTCTATCGAAGGAATTTCGAGTATGTCTATATTAACATGGATGGTTTTTCGTTTATTGCTCTTGTGGGGTCAGGATTCTTGGTACAAAATTATGATATGTAATTCTTGCTTGTCTTTTTATCTTGGAAGAAGGTTTGAGATTGGTAGTAGTGCACTCAGCTGAACTGAAGAAACATCTGATTGCTTGGGAAAAAGATTAGTTGTGCAGTGCATTCTATGAATGCAAAACTTTCTTGAAAGGAAAAGAGTTTCTCTATTGCACTTTGATAATTAAGTATATACTAAAGTTTAATTATAAAGTTCCAAAGAGTCATTCTGTTTTCATTCTTTTGTTGTTTTTTGCATCAAGGGTTGGAAAGTTATTTTTAAGCATTATTATAGTAAATTATATATTACTCTGAGAAGGCAAAGCATAAGAAGTGGTTGAGGCTTCTCTTTTACATTGCATGTCCTCATTCCTTTTTTCCCCCTCTTTCTTTTCATCTGGTTCTGACGCTATTCATAAATGGCAGATCACTCACATGGAAATGATAAAAGGAATCAAGGGACATGGTTATTATGATGAACTTGTGGTCCCCATAATTGAGAACACGGCCTATGAATATGAGCTCACAGATTCTCTAGCTAAAGCTGTATGTTTCCTCGTGATAGTTCTGCACATATAGTATAGTATATAAAAGTTAGAAACCCTAATGATTTCCCCGAAGTTCTCTCTTTCTTTTCCTCTCCAAAAAGACCACTTGTGATGTGGCACTGTTGTGTGTTTCTTCCCAATGTGTAGATTGAAGCCTACCCAAAATCAACAGCAGTTCTTGTTCGCAACCATGGGGTATATGTTTGGGGAGATACATGGATCAGTGCTAAAACTCAGGTACGTGTTTCATATATATTCCACAGGAAGATTAATTTACATATGAAGTCTAGCTGTACTTTGTGCTGAGAAGTTGCATAACATATAAACATGCCAAAGCTTTTCACTCTTCTTACAGACTGAGTGTTATCATTACCTCTTTGATGCTGCTATAAAACTTCACCAAATGGGATTAGACTGGTCCACTCCAAACCATGGTCCAATACAAAGTGCAAGAAGCAGTCTAAGGATTGCTGGGGAGTCAAACCTTTCAGTTAAGGCAAAGAAAGATAATGGTGATATTGATCCATTCCCAGTGAGTGTGCTTAAAGCTCCCTTTTTATTTAAAGATTCAGTTCAGATATTCCAAACAAGATCCATTATCCTTGGTCAGCTGGAAATGCTAGTCTGCAGTTCATAGGATGTTGGTAAAATTATGCAGTTTTGGGGTCCTATAGTTTCCAATTAGATTGCTGAATCTGCTCTATATGACTATTTGGATTGCAGCGTTGCATTGTTCTCGACATTGAAGGAACTACTACACCCATATCGTTTGTTTCAGAAGTTCTCTTTCCATATGCCCGTGATAATGTTGGGAGGCATCTATCTCTGACATATGATACTCCAGATACTCAAAAGGATATCAAGTTGCTTCGTTCACAGGTAAGATTTTTATACAGTTGTATGGTTAATGTGTTTATAATTTTATATTCCTCCAATTAGCATCGAGCATTTAATAAAAATACAGATAAAATACTGTGATTATTACATTGAAATGATATGTTAAGCATCGGGTTGGGATTTTGGTTTTTATCTACGTTGCCCACGGCTATTGAGTATTTCAACTTCATTCTTTTAAAAAAATTTGATGATACTCTTTTTAATTTGTTTCTAAGCATAAAGTCAAATATTAGTGATCCATCAAAAGAGATAAGAAACAAACAAGTTTCATGTGTAAACTGTATGGTAATAAAAGAAAGTATTGAAGCCAGGCACCGTGACAACCTCTTACCCAGTGCAATTTGAGTCTCAAGCAAAAGATTGATAATAAGATCTTGTTTAATTGGGATGTAGATATTTTATGCTTTTGTTGCTTTCAGAGAATCTGGAATATTGACTACTCTTTCACTGGATAACAGGTTGAAAGTGACCTTGAACAAGGGGTTCCAGGTGCAGTGCCTATCCCCCCTGATGATGCTGGGAAAGAGGAAGTCATTGCTGCTCTA
>JASCZI010272253.1:34197-45690 GCA_036250425.1 Stylosanthes scabra
ATGGGGGCTCTGTTCATCCCAAGCATGGATCCATAATTCTATTTCAAGTGTTCTTTCACTGCAAGTTCATCTATCAAAGTTCAATTCCTCTGTTCTTCAAATTAGGAACATGGTCTAACCGAGAGGTAATCATTGTTATAACTTTCAATTTAGTGATTTTGAGAGAAACCTAGATTGATTGTGTTAGAGAATTGTTCTTCATGATTCTCCAGTGAATTAGAGATAAGGAATTGGTGAATTGTGCAATTGTTGTGTGATATTCAACTGGATTAGAGTTAGGTTGAATAAGTGACATAAAATTCAATCTAAAACCACTCTTGAATTTCATATCAACCGAATCAGGATTGTTCTTCATCTTTAAATTGATTGATTAATTAAGGGATTAACAATTAATTGAATTAGGAGAAACTAGATCACTAAGAGATTAGGGTTTAGTTAATTAGGGTTCTTGTGATTGATGATTGCTTGTATGAGAAGTAACTTGATTGTTTGAATTAGGGTTATGTTTGGGTGAATATCTCTTAATCCTTGGCTTGTCCTTCATTATTATTGATTTATTCTCAATTTATTGCTTGCTGTCCAAGTTTTCTATTAATTGATTTTGTGAGATTTTGATTGATTTTGCATGATTTTAGTGGATTTGATTAATTTAGATTTGATTAGATTTGATTCTGATTCACCATATCTTTGAGATTTGATTTTGTCTAATTAGAGAATTGATTGATCATTATTACTTAGTCCATTAATCCTCGTGGGACGATAACTCTTACTCACTTTTGTTACTTGATACGATCCGGTGCACTTGCCGGTGGAAGCTCCGAAACTCCGCAAGGATTTCGGGCATCATTGGACACATGACATAATCAGCTAAATAGTATAAATCGGAAAGCCAAAACTCTTAAAGTTTTCTCTAGAAAAAGCCAGTCAACTCTATCATATGCTTTCTCGAGATCAATCTTGAAAGCAAGAGTGCCCTTCTTGGAATTATTCCGCTTCATGAAATACAACACCTCTTGAGCAATTATTATGTTGTTAGTGGTTCCTCTTCCAGGAGATGAAACCACCCTGAAGAGGGCTAATGATCTGAGAAAGGAAAGGTCGGAGCCGATTAACCAAGACTTTGGTGATGATCTTGAAAACCACATTGCAAAGACTCATAGGCCTGAATTCCTTTAGGCTAGTTAGATGTTGAACTTTAGGAATTAACACAATCAAAGTATCAAACAAAGAACCCATAAAGGCGTGACGCGTGTGCATCTTTCATGGTTTTAGACCCTAGTTTCTTGTGTTTTAAGTAGAGATTTAACCCAATACTTAAGTAAATTAGCTCAATTCTTCATTAAATACTATCTTGAGTATTTTGTTATGTATTTTCAGATTTAGAAGAAGATTAGAAGTGAAAAAAAAGAATTAACTTGGAAAAGAAGAAAACAAGAAATAGAATATTCCCAAGAGGCCACATGAGTCACGTTTGGACCAAGTCTACACTTGGCCCAAACGTGACACTCACAAGGAAGCAAGGAAGAAATCAAGCTCACCAAGACCTCATGGAATTACATAGGTCACATTTTGAACCAAGTCTAGACTTGGCCCAAACGTGACAAGCAATGGAGCACACCAAGGAAGCAAGCAAGGCCGAGCTACCACAAGCACAAGGAGGTCACGTTTGGGCCACGTCTAGGCATGGTTCCAAACGTGACCCATCCCCTCTCTCCCAAGCAAGGCTGAGCTACCCCAATCACAAGGAGGTCACGTTTGGACCACGCCTAGGCGTGGCTCCAAAGGTGACCCATTCTCATGATCCCAAGGCAAGGCCGAGTCCCAAGCATCGGCATGTCACGTTTGGACCACACTAGGCGTGGCCCAAAATGACCCATCCTCAAGGCACCAAGCTCAGCCCTCACCAATGCAAGGCCACGTTTGGACCAAGTCCAGACTTGGCCCAAACGTGGTTCACCTCCTCAAGCCCAAGAGCTGCAGCGTTGTTTCTACGTCAGTAATTGTAATCCTTCTAGGTTTAGTAATTAGCATTATAAATAGTTTAGTTTTTAGATTTAGAGTCAGTTTTTTATTTAGGATTCAATCATTCAGAGACTTAATTATTTTTCCATTCTATTTTTCTCCATCACGTTTCTTCTACGTAAATTAGGATTTATGAATTCTTCTCTTCTTCTCTCTGTTTTGTTGCTCTGCTCCATGAGTAACTAAACTCATCAAAGCCAGGGATGAGAGCTCTGTTCATCCCAAGCATGCCTATTTAATCTAGTTCACATTTCTTCAAATTGCAAGCTTTATCAATTAAAGTTCAATTTCTCTGTGTTTGAGAAAACCAAAATTTGGTGTGTTTGAGAATTGTTCTTCATGATTTTCCAGTAAACTAGAGATAGGAAATTGGTTAATTGTGCAATTATTTTGTGAATCTCAATTAGGATTAATCAGATTTAGTAAGTGACATTAAACTAATCTGTGATCATTCTTGTAATTCATATAATTGAACTAGGATTAATCTTAACCTCTGTCTTAGTTAGTTAATCAAGAGATTGATAATTAGTTAGGGTTAGAGAAACTAAATTACTAAGAGATTAGGGTTTAGTTAATTAGGGTTCATTGTGATTTGATGATTGCTTGCATGAGAAGAAAGTGATTAATTGAATTAGGGTTTTGTTTGGGTGAATATCTCTAAATCCTTGGCTTGTCGTCATTATTATTATCATCCTCATTGATATTGTTTGCTGCCCAATTTTATTATTGTGTTAATTTAGTGAGATTTTGTGAGATTTGCATGATTTTATTTGATCTTGCTAGATTTAGATTCACCACCTCTTTGATATTTGATTTGTCTAATTAAAGAAATCAATTAATCATTGTTGCTTAGTTCATTAATCTCCGTGGGAACGATACTCTACTCACTTACTTATTACTTGATATGATCCAGTGCACTTGCCGGTGGAAGCTCTGAAATTCCGCAAGGATTTCGGGCATCAAGGCGCTATTAACCACTGACCAAATATCCTTTCCAACAATGTGCCAATATTCTTTAAAGAAAAAGCTTGGAAACCATCCGGACCCGGTGCCTTTAAGGGGCTCATGGCGAACAGGGCAGATTTAACCTCCTCAATATTGACAGGCGCAGTTAAATGATTACAAGCTTCCGAGCTAAGAGTAGGAATAGGGCAATCTCCCAATCAATTAAGGTCAACAATTTTTGTAGAACAAAAAAGGTTTTAAAGAAAGATCGTGTTTCTTGTTGAAGAATTTCAGTGTCAGTGACCCACGATCCATCACTGATGAAGAGGCCATGAATCTTGTTTAGCTTTCTTCTAAGAACATTTTGCATATGAAAGTACTTGGTATTCTTATCACTAATCCTGACACACTGATCTCTTGATTTTTTAGCCCACAACATCTCTTCTTGGAGCAAAATTTCATTGTAATTGTCAAGCAGCTCTTGTTCCTACAGCCTGAGTGAGGGAATATCAGCATTATCAAGCCTTCTCTAAATAGTTTCAATCTGCCTCTCCAAATTCATTTTCTTAGCGAAAATGTTCCCAAAGATATCCTGGTTAAAAATAAGAGATTGTTTCTGCACTTTAACTAAACAGAGGGGGACAGTAGGAGAATTAATATTCCAAGCTTGCTAAAGAATAGCCTTATAATCAGGATGAGAAGATCATGCCTGCTGAAACATGAATGGTCTGTTAGCTTTCGACTGAGGTAATCCAAAGCAATGAAGAATGATGGGTCCGAATGAAGCCGACAAAGAACTTCACTAAAACCCTCAGGGAAAAGATTACGCCAATCGACATTGCTGATAACACTATCAAGCCTTTTAGCAATATACCGATAACCATGAACTCGACAGTACCAGGTAAAACCTCTACCAGAACATGGCAAATCAATAAGGCCACAATAATCCAAAGTCTCCACAAAAGTTTTAGAGTGAGATGAGTAAAAATTACCACCACGCACTTCCTCAGGGACTAAAATCTCGTTGAAGTCTCCGAGAAGAACCCAAAGAAGATAAAGAGAATAATTTAGGGAAAGAAGATGATTCCAAAGAAACTTTCTGTTTACAAAATTTGGGCTTTCATAGACAGCACTACAAAGCCCTTTAATACTGGCCATTGACACCTCAATCGTAATACACTGCGCAAAAGAAGCCATAATATTGCAACTGACATTACTAACTGCAGAGAAAAACCAAATACCACCCATATGACCATTTGCATCCGAAATAGCTACATCATGATAACCCAACTTTAACCAAAAATTCTTTAATTTGGAGAAAGGAACATGAGTCTCAATAAGAATTAGAAAAGCAAGATGATGTTTTGTTCCCAAGCTCCTTGCAATAAACTTTAGCAAGATTACTCGCAGCACCCCTGATGTTCCAGGCTAAAATATTGAAATTTGTACTATCCAAAAAATAAAATGGAGAAGAAGGAAAGGATGAACACAACCTGCTACTAACCAACTTGAGCAAATCCATTTAAAGATTCAGGAGCTTCATGATGCATTGTGTCCTTGGCCACCACCAATGTGTTAGAAGGGATCACTAAGTTAGGAGAAACAGGGGAATTTTGAACTGAGGCAGGACGCTGTCTTTTATGAGAATTAATGACCAAAGGGGTTGAATTTTTATTCGGGGCCACCACTTTAGTACGCAAAGGAGTCTTGGGTCCATTAGAGGAAGACCCATTCTTGGTCCGGTTCTTGGAGTCCATTAAAGCAGGGCTTGGCGAAGGCCCCTGCGATTTCTTTAAAGACTTGGGATAGCCCATAACAGCATTTCCTTACTTCTTCACAGTCTGCTATCCTGCTTCAATTTCATGAGAGCAATTAGTGTCATCGGTTTCCTGCATGATTTCCGCCTTCTCATGTGCCAAATTTAATTCCTCATTCAATGCATCGTTATTCTTTCCGAATTCAAAGATATTCATATTTCTTTCCATTTCTGTCGTGGTGGTTTTGGCCGGCACCGGCAATTCAGAGTGGTTGCCAATTACTCCGTCAAGATTTGCACCAGGATTCTCTGGTTCTTTCTTCTTGGGACATTCCCTTGCAACATGACCATAGAAGCTGCATGCACTACACACAAGGTGTAAGCTCTCATACTCCACCTCATACTCAACTCCGTCCACCTTAACAGATTTTACCACCGGCAATCCAAGGTTAATTTGGACGCATGCCCTTGCAAATTTGCCACGTTCTACCGATTTACTGGCTAAATCCACTTTAATGGGAGTCCCAATTGCAGCGAGGATACTGGACTTTAGCTTTTCATGATAGTACCAAATAGGCAACCCTGCAATCTTGATCCAGACCATGGTTGAGCCAAAAAGATCCCTCCTCAGATCGAAAGGTTGGGCTCCATGGTTTAACCGCCACATATTGCCCATTCAGCATCCACGATCCTCTGGCCAGGATCCTTTCCCTCTCCTCTCGGAGATCAAACTTCACTAGAAAATATTCGTGCCCTAAGTCAAGCAATTCATAGCCACTCTTTATTTTCCATACACTTTTAAGCTTATGGGACAAAGCAGTGTAACTCATGTGTTTATCCAACACCTTGATCACGGAAGCATCCATATAGGGTTGAGCGAAGGTCACTCTAGCCTCCTCAAAAAATCGACAGATGGTGGCATTAAATCTCCTTGTTTACCTTTGATAGTCACTAGTTTCTCACCAACAAGAGTCTCGGCCACTTCCAGCATCTTAGAAGAGGTCTCCTCAACAACCTTGTCGCGAAAAGAGATTTTACCCAGTTTGAAGCCCTAATCTTTGACACCAAATGCAACCCCCATCGCTCTCCCCCTTATTTCTCCCTCCGGCTCGGCCGGAAGCCTCACTCTGGGTCGCCCTTGATAACTCTCCCCTTGTTGTTAGAGGAAGGACACTGAGACATGGATATCGAGACACAAAATTGTGTTTGACAGATGAGACATGTACAAAGACATTATAGTTTGTATCCTTATTAACCAAAAAAAACAATGATACTAAGTGATCAAGAAGGTAAATTGGACTTTTTATTATTTGTTCTATCTTATATTCAATTTATCACGAAACAAAATACAAGAATACTAGTTTTTGTATCTCTGTCTTATGTCCCTTTCTCAGTGACCTATCTTATCTTGTTTTCAAAAACAAACATAGATTTTCAGATCAAACACTTTAGTCCCAACAAATGTTTATCTACTATAAGTCTTCGCAAATTACTCTTACCCGACAAATTGGTCTTGGATTAGACAAATATAAGACAAAAAGCCCCTAACAAATTCTATTTTGTGCAAGCTTTGTGGCATAGGCGTCAACGGGAACAATAATGAGCTAGAAATTAAAAAGAACCTTCATTGAACAACCCTTCATTGCGACATTATCATGAGGCAATAATCCTTCTATATTTTTAGCTTTATAGTTGTCATCGACACCGCGTTATTGATTATGGGGTGCACCACCACCACATTGATGACGAAGCGCAATCACTTCATCAATCAGGCAGAGGGATAATTGTCTGTGGCTGGTAGAGCTGTAAGAGAGTAAAAGGATTAAGGAAAACCATGAACTTTTTATACTTTTTTAGCTTGTGCTCTAAAAACTGCATCTTGCATAAGGTGCTTACTTTGCTATGGAGAAAGAAAACACAGAAATACAAAGTGAGGAAATAAAACTCAAGGTGGGTATTTTTATACTCTATACAACTTTAATTTGTATCTGAGTATTAAACCCTTCTAAATGAAAAAGTGTGAGACGTGCAAAAATATGAATTATACATGAATATGTTTCGAGAAGTTTGTGACAGAGATATTCTAATGTTGTGACTGATTGTTTCTAATAATTTACTACCATCAAAGGAAAAACGACAAACCCAACCTCCCATTATAATAAGGCCTAGTTCCAAATCTAAATATTATCCTGTTTTTGGGGAAATTCCTATTTGTTACGGTCCAATTTTTAGATTTGGTTTAAAGTTATAATTAACCCAATTAGCACCCCTCTTAGGGCATGTGAATTAAAATGACATCATTACGATGATTGTCAATTGTGGAGCTTCTAGCCCTCTGATCTCCATTGTCGCCCCATGGCGATGCTTATATCCAAATACGAAAACAACTTGCTCTGCACATTCACACGGCAAGTACTCCCTCACCACATTACTTCCTTTGTTCACCTATTTACTCATCAAACCAATCTCTACATCCATACCCTCGAAAGTGACTACATCTACCTCTGATTCCTCTCCACTTCGCCACTCGCCGTTGAGCATCAGAGTTGTTAGAAAGGGGGAGAGAGCATACAATAGAGAAAGTCTTATGAATTAGAATTGTGTGATAGTTGTATGTAACATAGTACAATGCACTAACATATTTATAGGTGAAAAGAAAATCATAATAATAATAACCTAATATCCTATAATTATGAATAATATCAAACTAATAAACCCAAATATGATAATTGCTGCTAATTAATCCTAATATATTCTAACATCCCTCCTCAAACTCAAGTCACTACAAGAAAATAGACCTCTTGCCACGCTTTTTCATCTACAGCCACGCTTTGTTGGGGTCACATCTGCGACTGTGGCTATTTCTCTATTGCCACGCTTTTTTCTCAAATGCCACGTTTTATGATGGACGAGGTAAACTTTTAGAAAAGCCTACCGCCATGCTTAAAAAACGTGGCCATCTCCAATATCCTACTGCCACGCTTCCTGACCAAATCTATTGCCACGATTTTTACGAGTGGCATATAGTAGAAACAACATGGCTCAGATCAAGCAGTGGCCACCCTTTTAAAGCGTGCCAATAGGTTCAAAAGCTTTTTTTTTTAATAATCCACATTAACAGCCAAGATTTAAATAATTGTTTGAACAATTTGATTTCCAAAATACTTAGCATGAATAATAATCCAACATTCACACAGTTTAATCTCTGGACAACATTCAAACAATATCCAAACAAAAACTCATCATAATAGGTACCCAAAATGCTACATATCAACACAATTTGACAAGGATATATCAATTTCAATATCATAAACAATTGCATCTCTATTTGCTTTACAGAAAACTTCACTACTTATAACATCAAACTTCACTACTTCACTAATTAGCTCCTCCATTGTGATGATAGTCCTGCATATTAAAATAAAAAATTAATAATTTTCATTAATAATAATCTTTAAGTTACATATTAGCTAAATATGTTCTATATTGATGCCATTCAAGTCCAAGTCTATAGTAAAAGAAAAGATAATTTGCATATTTAATAAAGTTAAATTACATACTACTGTTGCTATAGCAAAAGAAAAAGATAATGCACAATCATGTGAAACTGAATTGCAGGAAATTATAGAAAATTGCATACATATATTATTTGCCTAAATATCATGTTTTCTTTTTTCCCTTAAGTATTGTAGAAAATTGAAAGATATATTTGAATAGAAAATAGTAGCTATTATGAGAAACTATCATGTGATTATGTTCTTGCTAGCTTACCAAGATGCAGTGGTTGAGTTAATTTTCGGTAAAAGAAAATAATAGCAGGCACAAGCCAATGTGGCTCCAAAGGAAGAAAACAACACTAGGTTCATTTTAATAGCACTTCAGTCATTAGATCAAATACCTTGTCTGCACACTAACATTGAGCACATATAACAAATAATCAAACCATCGAAGACTTGGCATGTACTACAGGTAGAGTACCCTGAAATCTTCATCGCTAATGATTGCTACCTCGCATCCTCGTTCTGCTAGGAACCGAACCCTTTCCTATGCAAGTAACAAATAATTAGATTTAAAAAATAAAAAACAACAAAAAAGTTAAAATATCAAAACATAGAACAAATAATCCTAATAAAAAATCAGCAAATAATTATTTCTATTTTAACTTTTATAAAGTCAGCATTGAAGAACAAAAAACTTAGTTATAACTTAATAGTAATACTTAGTTACTTACTCCTTTGCGTCCACTGTGTTCTAACATAGATTCAACTTGAGCAAGCTTTTCATTGATCTTGATTCCAAACTCCTTAGCATAAGGGTCTTGATCATAGGCATTGTCCTGTACTATCTAAACATAAAGAACATAATGAATTAGGGGGAAGCAACTTGAACATAAAGATGAAAGCACATAGAATATATATTCAATCAATATATTATGGAGAGTATACAGCATAACAACAAAAGCCTACAAATCTTATAGAAAAGACAAGCCATTGAATGAAACACATTACTACACACTACATAAATAAATAGAATCAGAATATGATGCCACTTTCCTAAGCAAGATGTTGACATGTGACTTTTAGCAAAGCAGTAATAAGTGAAAAAATGAACTAATCCTAGAACAACCAGAAAATTATTAATAAGCAAACCTTGACAGAGTATAGATCAATGACAGTAGGCGTGTGTTTTATGGCCTCCTCAATTTTGGAAAGAGCAACTTTATATTGGAATGGAACAGGATCGAGTTTATGGTTTATCTTTAGTGCTTAGCTTATAGTTGTTCCAAAGGGCATTTCAAGCATTGATATGCAAAGGCTAACAAGAGTATCAGTGAATCACAAGATCACATTTGTCCCATAGAATAGTTTTATTCAAGTCATGCACTAAAACACAAAAAGGTTAACAAGTATATCTTACCTCCCAGGATATTGGCCTGGCGCACTAATTGAATGCTCTAATTCAAGAATAAGTTCTTCCAAAATATCTGCTGGCTGAATAAAGTTTAATGTCTCATAATTTGTCAGTCATAGAAATAATATAAGGGATAAAGCTGACCTTCCCAGGGTGATTATACAAATATGAGAGATCAGAGAAAAGAGATGGAACTCCCTGGAGAAAACATTAAAGAAAGAACTCACAATCAACTTTGAAACACCTGAACAAGGCATAATTTTAAGCCCAAAGAAATTGAGTACCTTAGTTAGGAGAGGCCTAATATAATTATCTGCAACTTCTCTAAGTTTGTCACGTTGCAGAAAATATAGGGGTATTCTCTGTCAAATCAGAATCAACAAAGAATAAACTTCATCAAAAGGTTTAAGCACTAGCACTTCAACAATAATAATAAGTTTTATAAGAAGTCGGGAAATAGTTATGAAGTTTTAGTATTCAAATAGTTCATCATCACAGTTCACAAGAACAATGGAAAGAAAATCTTGACATTTCAAGGATGAAATGGAAAAACTAACCTCGACTCACAGTGCACGACATATCTCTGTGCATCCAATAAATACCTTCTATTTGTCACTAGTAGCTCAGTTTCCAGATATCAAGAAAACAATGCTACTGAGTTCTAAAAATAACTAAAAGCACACTATCAAAATACAAATCCAAGATGAGAAAAGATTAATAAGAGTGTATCATGAATAATGTGTAACATTTGAAACTAAAACTTAGATTGATCAATTTTGTGAAAACAATCAAGGCCACTTTTTTCCAGATATCCAGATGTCAGCAGAAAGTTGAAATGGTAAACAACTAACCAAGAAACAGAGCATAAAGGAGGGGGGTAAAAACAAGGTCAACCATTGAAAATCACAATCACAAGACTATAGTCTAAAAACAAGGAAGAAAATAACAGATAAGTATAAAGCACATAAAAATTCATGCCTTGGAAATTGCAATAGCTTCATCTAATCCTGGAGGAGTTGTATCTGTTAACCATGTTACAATATGTATAAGTTCATTTGATTAGGCTTTGATGAATGACAAACATTGAAGTTGAGGATAAGCATTGGAAGCAAGCAACAAGACAAGAAGACGAGTCCACAATCATGAAAACATTTTAGAGTCTTAGGACTTAGGTAATTATCTTGTCAAGAACCAAAGTTTATTATCTCCCTCACACACACAAGAAAATGTTTTTAAAGAAAAGGTTTTATGAAAACAATAGCCGTACAATATGTGTAAATGTTTTATAACTTGTTTTGTGAAAATCTGTTAGTTCAAGGCTTAAGTGCATGCTGTCAATCTTGACCTTTGTGCACTAAAGTGGGGATAACTTGAGCTACAGAACTCCAAACGATACAGTTCTTATTGCGTTAGAAAGCTAACGTCCGGAGCTTCAGATTGATATATATATGCCTTTTGTGAACAGTAAAAATATGTTTTTATGGCCAGTAAAAAGTGAAAATACGTTTTTACGGCCAGTAAATAGTAAATTACTATTCCCACGACTAGTGAACAGTGAATTACTGTTCCCACGGCTAGTGAACAGTGAATTACTATTCATAATGGCTAAATTGCTTGCGATGCTTATAAATAGATGGTTTGAAGCCTCATTTCATACACTTGATCAATTGCAAAGCTTCTTGTTATTATACTTTCATTCTATATTCATTTCAAAGTGTTTTATGCACTAATTTGAGAGATACATACAATTTGCTTCATAGATATTCATTATATCATCATACTCTTGTTAGAGAGATTCCAAAAATCTTTGTTGATATTGTATGATAAGAGATTTGTTCTCTTATTGTTGAGTTGAGAGA
>JASCZI010272254.1:0-13632 GCA_036250425.1 Stylosanthes scabra
TTTTCTATCACATAGATGATTGGTTTATGTTCTTGTTTGATTCTTTGTCATTATCACCATTAAAGATTAAAGGTTTGGTTTCTTGACAAGTTATTAGATCTTTCTTATTTTGAATTGTTTTGTTTGAGAGAATAAGCATTCAAACACATTTCAAGAATCATTCCATATTTCTTTCATATGACTTAGAGATAAGCATCTGATTTAGTATGCATTAGAAGTCTTTGATAATCATAGAGGATTTGCATGAGATTGAATATGTGACATATTAATTCTTTCCTTTGAATCTTGTTGATTGTTATTGATTTAATCAAGATATGTGCATTATCTTTTTTTCTTGTTTAGTTAGTCAAGAGATTGATGATTGAATAAGATTAGTGAGAAACTAAGTTGCTAAGAGATTAGAACTTGGTTATATTAGGATTCATGATTGATTTGATGATAAGTGTAGCATTTGAATGGTGAAGTCATGGTTTATGATATTAGTTGATGATTACCTCCAATCCCTTAAATCTTGTGTTCTTATTTGACATTACCCTTTTTAGTTCTTGATAATTGATAAAGTGATTTGCTTAAAGTTGCATATTAATTGTTGTATTTGTTATAATGGATTCATCTCAGATTTATTATATTTAGATCTACTTAAAGAATCAATTGAAATTTTGTTTGATCCATACATTCCTCGTGGGAACGATATCCACTCACTGAGTGATACTACTTGATCTGGTGCACTTGCCAGAATAGCTCTTTTGTTTAAAAGATAGAAAAGGTTTTCAAGCTATCAACTGCCTAGGATCGAGTCGATTCACTTGGTCACCGAACCGATTCGTTTTCACTCTGAGTTCAAATTTAACGTTCAAAATGCCCTCAAAATCGAAGGAACTTGGTTTTCAAAGGTTGAGTGATGATGATTGAAGTGGTTACATCTCATGTATGTTGATACCCTTGTTTTATAAAATAAGAACCGTGAGCCTAGGTCTAGAGGGGCCTACGTAGCTAACGACTCGGCTTACGGCAACAGCGGACCATCGGGAGTAGTAAGCGCTATGGGGTCTTTGTTTCCACATGGGACAAAGGCTAACGTCGCGGCTTACGGTAGCGGCAGGGGAGCATCCTGCCAGCGTCCCGGCTACCAACCTAAGTATTAGTCATTGAGAAAGATAAGGGAACCCCCATATATATATTGATGAGATGAGAGATCGTTTACGATCGGGGCCGGGAAGAATGATCCTCCGGGGAAGTACGAACGATGGTTATCCAGTGCTAGTTCTGGATCGGCCGGGTTGGTTATGATAACCGACCGGGTGAGCTCACCGTAGCCTGCAGGAATAGGCATGCATCATCTGCATTTGTTTGACATTGTTTGGGTGTGCCTAATTGTTTATTACTTGCTAAGTGTTGTTTGTTTGTATTGCCTGTTTGTAATGAATGTTTGTGTGTTAAATGTCTGCTTTGTATTCTGATGATTAGACTAAAGAATGTAGGAGTTAGGATACGAGAGGGAAAAAAGAATAACTGGTAGAACCTTGCATTTGGCCTTAGGAGTAACTATACGACATGACTAAACGAGAGATATATGAATGCCTCGAGTGATCCGACTAGAATAAATACTGTAGGTTTGGCGCTCTATCTGTACTGAGAATCCATGGGTTGGGGATTCTCACTCCGTATATTTATCAGACTTTTCAGGTACAGGTTCAAGCTTGGAAAGTTGGCGAAGCATCCGTGAAGATATCCGTGTGTCTAGTTTTCTCCGAAGGTCAAGTCTTCCGCTGCATGTACTGGAGAACTAGAAGTGTCAGTGTGTAGGTTAGAGTTTTCTTTTGGGTCAGTTAGTGAACTAAGCTTCGCAGGTTCTGTTGTATGGTTATTGAATCCTATGTAATAAGTATTATGTAAAGCTACTTTGATATCTATAAAACGTTGTATCTTGAGGTCTTGGCTCTATTTATGTATAATAAACTATATTTATTCATATATACGATTTGAACAGTTGCGTGATTCGGATTTAGTACTTGGGAGTCATGTTTGTCTGTCCGTAGCGCTTCAAAATTGATCAGACATGTTCGCGACTTGGTTGATCGGTTTTGGGGTGTTACAAAACCATAGCATGGTACGCGGAAGAAAGTCAAATATTGAAGCTTAAAAGAATTTAAACGACATATTTCAAAAGAAGAGTATCGAACTTACGTAGTAAGGAACTTTTGAAATTAAAACATTATTCGCATAAGTTCGGGAGAAAGTTCGAGTACAAAAATCGAAGAAGCTCGCAATAATAAGGGAGTATAGCCGAGGAAAATTTCTCTTTGCGCCCGCGAAGGAGGATTTTATAAGTTAGTCACTTGCGGAGTAAAATGCATAGGAATAAAATAAGGATAGTTAAAACAAAACTCATTTTGGGAAGTAATTCACTCGCGGATTATCATACAAATCAGTTTCTAGAAAGTACTTAAATTCCTAGGTGAGTACCTGATCATTTAGAAATCAATTCGTCCACAAATTTTCTCCCTATTTAGTTAATATAGATCATTGAAATTACATTATCAAATCCTCATTACTTCTTTTTCAATAGAAAATAAGGTCCCAATTGCACAAAAGCATACAATTATTAATGTTTAAAAATAACATGAAAACATCAATTAGTTCTTATTCAATTTAAAAAAAGTGTTTATTTACATTTAATAAGATAGTGGGTTAAAACATGATACTTTTTACCTAATGAAACCAAACAGCAAGTAATTTAATTAATTTATGGGTCTTTTGGATTTAAGTTCTAAGATGTCAACTATTCAAAATTATACATATTAAATTCTTACTGTTCATTTATTGATAGAAAGTAAAATCCTAATTAGGTAAGGATGTATAGTTACATTTTACAATCTATAAAATCAACATAAGAGCATCAATTAGTTTCAACCCAATTTAGCAAGATATCTAATTTCATTTAATAACATAATTTGTTAGAACAAGATTATAACCATGTATTAAAATCAATCGTTAAACAAATAGCGTGAACCTTAAGTAACCCACAATTAAATTTTAAATATAAATCCTATTGATTTGATAGAAAAACATTTCACAAATTATCCTTGGGACATACTTAGGTTCACACCTAAATTGGAATTTGTTCAAAATAACGGAATGCTTAGTAGGGAATCGAGTTTTAATTAAAAGAAAATCTAGAATATCATTTTTTTTTTACAAATCGGAAAAAGGAGTAGATAGTGCAGTCTGAATGTATGCTATTTTAAACCGTGTGAAAAGCTCCAAAGTATTCGTGTATGCTAATATCAAAAGCAAGGCTTAGAATTTCAAAACCAGAGAACTTTGATAAATTCAGCAAAAGAAAGGGTGACATATCGAACAAAGAAATTTTTGGTCACACTAGAATACGAGATTCACAAATAGGGATTGTTCCAGTCGATGGTACGCCTTCACAAACTTAGGGACAGCGCAATATTCTGAAATAAGCGTGCGGATTTTAAAGAATTACAAGGTTCATAAAAGAAGACAACTCAATTAGGGAATCAAAAGGCTCCAACTAATATTTTAATGCAACAAACAATTTCAAGGTTACTTTAAAGAGCACATGAGCAAACAAGAGAAGTTCTCAAGCAACAATGGCAGATATCCGAGGGAATTCAAGTAGAATTATGCAATGAACGACAGAGAATATAAATAAAAGAGTATAGTTAGAGAGTATTCAGATTACTTTTCAAGAATGAGAGCTCAAAACAAGGAATTTCGAGGCAAGGAACGAAGGAAAATCGCATAATATTAACCCAGAATAGGCACACAAACGGTCAGATTCGAGAAACTACCCATAGCGTTACCCAAAACCCCGAATAATTAATACTAGTGTTTCCTAAAACTCATGACTTAACTCAACTATTACTCCTATTTCGTCCATGATAACCTATTAGTTTCCGCCCTTACATGCCCATTTGTATTAATACTAGTGTTTCCTAAAACTCATGACTTAATACCAGGAATCATGCAACTGCAGACTAATAGAGTTAAATCAATAGACGGTCATGCGCAAAACTCTAACTCTTATCTACTTGATAAGACCTAATGCATGACAAACACCCAAAATATAGACACTTAGAGTATGCTTCGAAGCATAATCAGTTCAATCCCAAGGCTCTAATCAGGATGAACTGCTCTGATACCAAGTATAACACTCTAGATTTTAACACCTCATGATCGTACTAAAATCCAAGAGTTATAGACCTCTTTAAAACCTTTAATTTAATACTATAGTTATTTAATAGTGAGCCTCTACTAAACATGTGTATTTCTTACAGAAAATCGGACAGAGTCTCCTCTGTATTTCTGACATTACCAAATATTTTCTAGTTACCTGTATCAAATTCTCAACCAACAACCCAACAATATATATATACAAACACAAGTACAATATTACAATATAATTAATTACACAACATCTACTCATCCTGCCCCTCTGTACATTCTGAATACCCAATGGCGAGGGAGACCACTCTACAAAACTAACACGACGGACACAGAACCATGATCTCCATGATCCAAGCTAGATCTTAATCCGAGTACCTGTACCTGCCACTAAAATTGTAGGGGGTGAGAACAAAACTCCACGTTCTCACATTTACAGAATACTCTCAAAGTAGCAGAAATATTGCAAATGAGAAAATACCGCCATTTTAAAGTAACTTTCTCAATTTAAAACCATTTCCCAAACCATTTTCTTTAACCCATGCAACCCTTGTTAAAACCCCGTAGAAAAGCAGTTTTAGACACACATAGTAGGACAACCTCACAAACCTCAATTAGGCACACAACATTCATTACAAGCCACTTAGTCAGATAGAGCACTTAAACACAGGAAACACGCAAGACACAATTCAAACACAACAAGCACACACAAGCAAAGCAATTCAATTAACGAACAATAAACAAGTAGGCACACCCAAACAATGTCAATCAAATGCAAATGATGTATGCCTAAATCCTGCAGGCTAAGATGAGCTCACCCGGTCGGTTATCATAGCCAATCCCGACCGATCCAGAACTAGCACTGGATGACCATCGTTTGAACTTCCCCGAGGACCAATCAGCCGGCCCTGATCGTTTGTACTTCTCATCTCATAATCATAGTAATGGGGGTTCCCTTCTCTTTCTCAATGACTATAACCTAGGTTGGTAGCCGGGACGTTGGCAGGAGGCCCCCCTGCCGCTACCGTAAGCCGCAACGTTAGCCTTTGTCCCACGTGGAAACAAAGACCCCACAGACACTTACTACTCCCGATGGTCCGCTGTTGCCGTAAGTCGAGCTCTAGTCCTCCTGACCCCTCATAGACCTAGGCTCACGGTTATAATTTTTGTAAAACATTGGATGTGGACTAGGAAGTGGAATCGTACCATGTGCTCTCTTTTCAAAAATCGTATAAACAATTTCTTTTCAAATCACTGTTAGAAACGAATCGATTCTAGGACACCCAAGTCGACTCTCTCTCATTTAGAAAGTTTCAGAGTTTAAAACAAGGAGTCGAGTCGACTCGCCATGCACCTCGAGAGCGAATCGATTCAAGAAATCATTCAAGCTTTCTGTTCCAAAATGAACCAATTCCATCGAGAGCAGAATCGACTCGCTGGGAGAAGACTTCGAGCATTCGATTGCTTCAAGTCCAACGAATCGATTCCACCCCCAAGTGAATCGATTCCACATAGCAGGATCTATTAATTATCAATTCAAAACCACTGCTTTCACAAAACGTTTCCAAAACATCTTACATTTGAAATCATCATCTCATTCAGCCTTTAGCCACTTATTAACAATTCAAGCCCCTCACTCGGGCGTCCATATCCATTATATTCCACTTCCTATCTCGTTCCCTTTTAGTTTCAAAAAACCAGCAGTTCATATATCATTCACATACAAAACATGATATCATTCATCTCAAATCAGCAACAATGGCAATCCATTCCAACAACACAAACAAGCACACAATCCATTCAAAACACCACTCTCAAGTCATCCATCTCAAATAAGTCCCTAGGCCCCAAAACCACAATTTTCCTCCTCATTCAAAACCCAATTTTAAACCCAATATTTAAGGTAAAACAGCAGAATATTAGCAAGTAACGTCAGATAAATCAAGAACAGAGCACATAGGACTCAACATATCAGCAAGTATTTACTCATTTACACATAGCACCCTAGCTTATCAACTATTCTAACTTTTAAACAGTTTAAACCCCTACCTCGTTTCCAATGCTCCAACCGTAAGCTCCAGCGGCAGCAGCTCAACACCTAACCCAAGGCGACTCTAAAATGGCAGGACTTCTAATAGCGCGTCAAGAACCTGTTCGTGCACTAATCATACCACAACATTGACAATGCAAAACTAATGAGCACTAGAGCAACCAAATCGCACAGAATTGCGCAACTAATAACTAACCAATTCTTACCGTGGTATTGAAACGATTACGACAACGATGACAATAGCTCTAGTCGCACGCTGTAAACACAAAATTAGCAACAGGGCGAGCTTCGGCAACTTCCACAAGCGTTAACGGTGGCTGGAAATCATTTTAACAATGCATAGAACACACGTGCAATGAGTGTATACACTGGGGAAACTAAAGGAAGAACGAAATAAAGGAAACTCTCACCGGTGATGGACTCAAATGGTGACAACGATATTTTTCAGCGATGATAACGCCTTCCCGGCAACCCGAGGCACAATGGCGTCGCATGCAAGGCTGTTTTGGTGGCTCACAGTGGTAATGGCACTATGCAGACCAAAAACCACTACATGCAGATCTTGAAGGAGGTGGTGGCGCACACAGCGGTGACAGGAAGAGCTCCAGAAATGCATGCAAGAACGGTGACGGCAGTTGTTAGCAACATGAAATGAGAACTCACACTGGAAAGAACAAGAAGAATTGGAAGTTAACAATGCCCTTACCGGCGGAAGTTTAACAACGGCGTACATGCAGCGGCGGCAGAACCGACTTCTCCTTCTCTCTTCGTGTTCTCTCACCACCACGACTGCATGGAATGGGATGGCTGCTGAGAACGGCGATGATGAAGTCCACAGCAGCGGTGTAGGCTTCATGAACGACGGCGGCGATGAGAGGTCTCTCTCTCTCTCTCGTTGGTTCTCTCTCCTCTGCCTTGGCTTTTCTCTCTTCTCGAACCGGTGGTGGCGGATGTGGTGATGGATGACGATGGTGACGGGAGGAATTTGAGTTTCGTGACGGTGGGTTCATGGCTGGCGACGGCGAGAAGGATTCGAAGGTGGTGGTACGCTACTGGTCCAACCCTCTCCAATACTTCAAATGGTCCATAATACCTCGGATCAAGTTTCTTTGCCTTGATTGACTTACCAACTCTGGTAAGCGATGAAACCTTCAAGAAAACATGATCTCCTACTGCAAACTCCAATTGCCTCTGTCTATTGTCCGCATAGCTCTTTTGCCTACTTTGGGGTTCCAACATCCTTGCTCGAATTTTCTTGATTTGCTCTATCGTTCTCTCAACCAAATACGGCCCAATAACTATCCTTTCACCCGTTCCGTACCAACACAAAGGAGACTGACATTTCCTCCCGTACAAGGCTTCGTACGGAGCCATGCCAATGCTCGAGTGATAACTGTTGTTGTACGCGAACTTTATCAACGGTAAACAGGAACCCCAAGTGTTATGACTATCCAACACACAATCTCGCAACATATCCTCTAAAGTTTGGATAGTTCGCTCAGATTGACCATCAGTTTGAGGGTGATACATCGTGATCATGCGCAATTGAGTACCAAAAGCGTTCTGTAAAGCTCCCCAAAACCTTGAGGTGAATCACGTATCGCGATCCGAAACAATGCTAGTTGGCACTTCATGTAATCTCACCACCTCCTTTACATACAACTGAGCAAGCTTCTCTACCGAATCCATCATTCTCATCGGTAGAAAGTGCGCGAACTTAGTCAATCGATCCACTATCACCCAAATCGCATCATACCCTGCCCTTGTCTTGGGAAGTCCCGACACGAAGTCCATGGATATCCCTTCCCACTTCCACTGAGGAACCTCAAGTGGTTGCAACAATCCCGGTGGTTTCTGATGCTCAATCTTCACCTTCTGACAAGTTAAGCACTTAGACACAAACTTCGCAACCTCTTGCTTCATTTCGGGCCACCAAAACATTCTCTTCAAATCTTGGTACATCTTGGTGGATCCAGGATGTACTGACAACTTACTTCGATGCGCCTCTTCCAAGATTTCTCGCCTCAACTCACCTTTATCGGGCACACATATCCTCCCCTTGTAACTCCACATACTGTCTCCATCTCGGAATACCCCTTCTTGTACCTTACCCTCTTGAGTGGGCAACATCTTATACAGTTCTTCCGGTGTCATCCGTTCTTGAGCTTCACGGATAGCTGATAGTCGGCAAGTATACCGAATCGTACAAGTAATACCACGGTGAAGTGGGTATTGTTCCCACGAGGAATAAAGGACCAAGCAATACTATCTATCAATCGATCTAAGCAGATCAAAATAAAACTTGAAGGAATGGTGATGATGAATTCGAAAATAAAGAAAGAGAGTGCAGAAAGTTACTTGAGAATTAATCAATGAAATGAGACGTTAAGAGCTTCGGAGATGTTTTTCCCTTGAGGGCCAATGCATACATTCGAGTTCCAATTCTAGGTTTTCAGTTATCAAGCACAACGAATCTAGTATAACTAAGCCCTAATCTCTTAGTAACTTAGTTTCTATCTACCTAATCAAAAGCTAATATCTTAGTCAATCAATCAAATAAATAGATGAAGATCTGAATCCGATTCTAATTCTTAGGAGTCTCAAAAGTGATCCTAGGTTAGATTAAATGTCACTCCATCCAAACTAGTTCTAATCCAATTTTAACTCACAGAATTTTAGTTGCATAACAATTAACTTGACTATCTCTAGTTAGACTTAATTGATTATGTGATTCAATTTCCAGCTAGCATAAACTAATAGATCTCTCAATCTAATTAATCTAGCCCTAGACAAGTTAAGAACACCTCTCAGTGATTCTAAACTATTGGGATGAAGAACAGAAAATTAAATCATGCATAGAAGATAACTGAAAATACCTCAATAAATTAATAAACGAATGTACATAGTGACTACCTCATGTTGGGTGAACAGAGCTCCTCACCCTTAACAATGGAGTAGTTTAGCAATGCATAATAAAAACTAGATCTAAGAATTATGAGAAAAACAAATCTGTGTTGTGCTGAAGTTCCTAACCCTAATGGTTAAGTTACTTCTTATACCTATCCTAATTAAAATTCAAATTCAAATTAAAATCTAATCATATCCTAATCTAATCCTAATCTTATCTCTTACGGTTACAAAAACTTTATCTTTTTCTCTTGAGTCTTCAATCAATCATATCTTTAATCTTCCAATCATGCCCTTGATTAATGAGTGAATTTGATGCCTAATGACTTGGATTGGATTGGCCTTAACACAAAACTGGACGTTGCTTGCTTTTGAACTCCACGTACAACGCCACTGCCCCACGTATAACGTGGGGTTGCTGTCTCAAAATGCTCCTTTAGATGCTAGGCTTCAGGTTTGACGTGGAGCGTGAGCTCTCTGTCGAAGTTGGCATTTGTGATTTTTGCTCCCACGTATGACGCAGGAGAGCTCACGTATAATGTGGGCTCTCTGTTGAATTGTGAATATTGATGCTTAGTTCCCACGTTTAACGCCACTCTTCCCATGTACAGCGTGGGTTCACTGTCAAGTTTGGCTGCTTTGCTCTTTCTTCCCACGTTTGACGTTGTGATGCTAACGTATAACGTGGGCTCACTGTCTTAATTGTGGGTTTCTTTTTTTTAACGTGGTCCTACTGGGAGCTCATTTCTTCATGTCTTTTAACTTCTCTTCATCCGCCTTTCTTCAATCTCTCTCAAATGGTCTTCAATCACCTAAAACTCTTAGTGAATTTTCTAAAAACACAAACACAACTCAAAGAACATCAAATTTGTTTGATTGGATCAATTAACAACAATAATTCACAAAGAATATCATGATAATTAAGAGAAATTGAGACTAAAAACAACCTAAGATGCACACGCATCACAACACCAAACTTAATCTTTTGCTTGTCCTCAAGCAAAGCAAGAATCAAAATATGTTTAAAGGTTCAATTTCTCTTGCTCTACTGAGACTCTTTAGGATTCCCTCATGGTACTTCTCTTATACTATGATAGTCTTTCGGAAAGATGAGTCCCTCAAGTCCTATCTCTTAAGGGTCATTATGCAACCTCTTCTTCACTTTATTTACCTCCTCTCCAATCAGTGTTTACCAGTCCATTGTTTCTTTCTTGAGGGGTTTTTCTTGACTTTAAATGCTCTGTTGCAAGGCGGCTCTTTAGAGTAGGTGTTCAATCTACAATCCCGAACCAGTTGGCTCAAGTTATCAAGTGTTAAAGCACTCCTCGAATTTACTTACCCAAGCCTCTTTCCTTGAACAATTGCACCACAAGCATATAACATGGGAGAACTCTTTGAGTTTTTCTTTTCATGCCATTTTCTTCCCAGTCATTGATGCTCAAAGCCTTAATTATTTATCTTTGAATAGTTTTCCCCCTTTCTATTCTTAATTTTACTGATTAAAGTATCTCTTAGCATTCATGAAGAAGTCACATAATAAGCTTCTCTAGAGGATTTCTCAAAAGGAGATTCACTTCCTAATCAATCAACAAAGCACAAACTTGTAACCACAGAAGATCTCTTATTGAGTTTTCATATAAGCATTACATCTTTCAAAGGCATATAACACATCCAGCACTTGCTTTGCCTAATGATCACTCAATAGATTACATGGCATTTATTCAATGGAAAAACAGAACACTTGACACCAACTAACACAAACATATGACAACACAGAGATACAATGACACTAAACAAAAGAGACATAAGCAACATAGAGGACATGATATTTATTTTGAGAGGACAAAAGAGAACAGAATTCCTCACCTTTTGTTGACCCTCTTACTCTTTCTCTCTAAGCTTACCATTCCTCGGATGCACTTGAGGCTAACTCGTCCATGTCTTCATCAGAATCAGGTACTACCTCTCTTGCTTTACCTTTATTTTCCTCTCTTGCTTTTTCAGCTGCTGCCTCTTGAAGGATGTGATCATATCTCATCCTCTCTTGACGCATCTCCTTCTCTTTTTGCCTATGAATGGCCAAATTGGCCATTGTCACAGGTATTCCTTGTATCTCTATCTCCCTCATGAGTCTTGTTGTGTCTTGGTAGGGAGAGAGCATTTGCTCATTGGTCATTTGAGTGGAGTACCAGAGGTAGCTCAATTGATCATCAAACCTGTTCATCCTTGTGTTGAGGGCTTCAAAGCTCTTCCTACTTTCTTCTTGTTGGCTGTCAAGCCTCCTATAGATTTGTGACATGGACGCGTCAAAATGAGTGTAGAAGTTTGGAGGGAACTCTTGTTGTTGGACTTGAGGTTGTGGTTGTTGCTGCGGTGGTTGTTGTCGAGCTGCTGCCCTTTGCTGTCTTGGCTGTCTTGGCTCCCTTAGTTCTCTAACTCTAGCCATGGCCTCTGCATCAATGCCCGGATCTTGGGGAATCAAAGTGTCTCCGAGAACCTTCACCTTGGCTTCCCGGCACAAAAGTGCAATGACATTTGGGAAAGCAAGTTTGGAGCAGATATTCTTCTTGTTGACAAACTTGTAAATTTGATCCGCTATTATCTCCTCAACCCAAATGTCTTCCCCAATCATGATTGAGTGGATTAAAACAGCTCGATCCACAGTGAGTTCGGACCGGTTTGTTGTTGGCATAATGGATTTGCACACGAAATCATACCACCCTCTTACCATATCAGTGAGATCGTTTCTTTTCAAGTAATGGGGTCTTCCATTTGCATGGCGGAACCATTCTCCTCCTGCTTCACACAAGTATTCTTGGACCTCATCAAGCCGTAGATTTCCATTCTTCCTATCGTGATAGGAAGCTACATTGGGGAGTGGTCTCTCTCTAGTCTTCAAGACTTTACGGATTGCATCGGGGGCAAAGCTAATGTCCACCCCTCTAACCATGGTCATATAAGTCTCGGGCTCATTCTTCTCCTTTTCTGGCATCCAAGCATTGGCATAAAATTCTCTAATCATGTTGAAACCAACTGCTTGGATTGGCCTTGCTAGTTTCTCCCACTTTCTTGTGATGATTTGCACTTTCATTGGATTGAGTGATTCCTCTTCATACTCTATTCTTGATTCAGTGAGAATGTCTTTTGCAATGAAGATCTTCTTGTAATGAGCCTCATGATAAGGAGTTTTGAATTTTGGAGGCTCACCACTTGAAGAGGCAGCTGCATTGCCCTTCTTCTTTCTTAACAAAGCTGCCATGAAGAGTGAGTGTGAGTGAGAAAATTTGAAAAAATTTGAGAATGATATACACACCCCACACCAAACTTAAGGATTTGCTTGTCCTCAAGCAAAAGAAAAAGAAAAGAATGGAGTAGAAGAGGGAGAGATGGAAAGTAACGAAGAAAGAAGGAAAGAAGAGAAAGATAGAATTTTGTGAAGAATGAGGACAGAGTAACGTGTGTGAGATGGGAAGGAGAGTGAATGAGATGAGGTGTTTTTGAATGCTTATGAATGTATATGATATGCTGATGAAGGGGGTATATATAGTGGGAAAGAGTGTGTGATGTGTGGTTGGGGATGAATGAGAATGAATGCATGTGAATGAGAATGAATGCATGTGAATGTGAATGAGTGGTGGTGGATGCATCAGAAAATTTTTGTGATATGCATGTTCTTGATGAAGGGGTTTTTTTGAAAAGATACAACCTTTCAAAGATCAAGAAGGAATCTCTGAAAAAGCTGTTATGGATTTGAAAATTGAATGCAAGATATGAATGATATGAGAGATGAATGAGCCTCACACATTCCCAACGCGTTGTACGTTACAGATTCAAATTTGAATTCTGTTTTTGGCGTTATAAGCAGCTGGCTCCACGTATGACGTGGACTTACTGTCCAACGTTCCATTTTGATGTACGAAGCTCACGTTTGACGTGGGCTCTCTGTCAATGTGGGGCTTTGATGCAATGTGGTGCACGTTTGACGTGAGGCTGTCACGTATAGCGTGCAGCCTCTGTCAAATTGGGGTGTTATGAATGGATGTCCCACGTATAACATGGGTGAATGGCGTTATACGTGGGTATGTGCTATGAATGCATGAAGTTTGGGCAGTGAGCCCACGTCGTACGTGATGAATTCCACGTATAACGTGAGGCTCTTGCCAAATTTATGAAATGCAGATTTTCTCTCCTTTTTCTTTGATGTGATGAATGTGCTTTTTCTTTTTTCATTTTTTTCTGTCAAAACAGTGAGAGAAGTGATAATAGAGTGGGTTAGAGATAAGATTAAGATGACTAAGTCCTAGAACTAAAAACTACTAAGGATACCATGATTGGGTTGCCTCCCAACAAGCGCTCTTTTATCGTCATTAGCTTGGCTGTGCTTGATCTCTAAGTGAGATTGTGGACGATCTTCTCCTTGTCAATGATGCCTCCTAAGTAATGCTTGAGTCTTTGTCCATTGACAGTAAACTTGGAGCCATCTT
>JASCZI010272255.1:10775-45927 GCA_036250425.1 Stylosanthes scabra
GCAGCGCTAGTCGAAAACCGTTGTAGATAACAACAAAAAAGGGGATCCAAGAATTCAGAAAATGGCATGTGGTGTAACAAGAAACCAAGGAGAAAGGCCTAACTACTTAAAAATGCTTACTAGGTTTAGGGAGAGAGGATAAGCCTGTGATCATATCACATTACATAAATATACATATGTATCTCTCTCAGTCTGTTTATCTATCTATCTTTTTTTTCTTGTGTTTTCCGGTGACCGGAGAAAGCGGTGTCTAAGCTTTCATTTTGTTTTGAATCTTAGGGGTCTATAGTATACTCATCCATCTTGTGTTGTTCATGTTTGTTGTAATGCTACTTCAAAAGTGGCAGTGATCACATAATAAACTTAAATGTTTTCTTAATGATTTTTATGGTGGGAGAATAAGAGCTAATGGAAGTTTTCCCGGCATCATTCAAATATGAAACTTGCACTTGTTCTGATGATGTTGTAAGAAACTGCATAATTTTCAGTGCATATATATATATAAAACTGAATTACACTGGCTAATGATCAGTTAATTGTGTAAGGTTTGTGGTTTTTCTGGCAAATAGAGATCTATGAGTTACTACTGATAAGCTTTCTTCATGGTGGATACTTTGAGAGAGTGATGAAGTAATTGGCCATATTTATGAGAGACCAAAACATGTATGCTGCTAAGTTGATGTACAAATTTGAGTTCTTAAGACTTCACAAGAATCTGTATAAGAGTTCAAAACCACCAGGTCATGATCTTTATTCTTTAGAATGCATTTTCCCACGTTGATCATTTGATCTTTGCTCATTTATGATAGCTACCATTGAGGATTTTCCTTGACGGCAAAGCTTGAATGGATTTATGAACACATGCATCAGAACATTAGTGATTCAGTGCCACTAAATCTCCAAAATGGTTTACTTCGATTGGATTTTTGTAACTGTCTTAAAATTTCAATTGCACTGTTTTCCTACGAGATTAAGCTCCGAACACTATAGGAATCATTTGACCAATTTTCTTTTCATTTCTTTCTTTCTCCGGAATCCCTCAACCAGCATGCCAAAGACTAATCCATTATTATGGATAAGAGCTTTATTTAAAAATTTGTTACTTGCCATCGGGTTGCTACATGCATAAGACAGGATATGAACTTTGTTCGACCCCTTTTTAACGGTGACTAAAATAGTGGTGGATCCGTGGATGGAACAAAGTCTCATGAGCGGTTTTTTTTTTTTTTTTTTTCAGTCAGGATGACTTTAAGGTAAAAATAAATTTTGGACTCCGAAATATCATCCATCTGACCTAAATACATGTAAAAGCCATAAAGAAAGGTGCAGTAGGAGAAAGTATAAGACCAAAACAAAAAATTAATAGAAAAAGAGAATGTCTGTGAGCAGGAACGGACTTAGAGGGGGGTGAGCATAGGTCTCGACCTCCTAACATTTTGAACATCAATTAATAAAGGAGTTGTTATATAATATATTATTTAATTTTTTTATTTTGTATTTGAAAAATAATATTACACTAAATACTAAATTATTAAATATATTTAATATTTAATTTTGTATAAGTAAAAGTCTAACTCAAATATTATTTATATCTAATAATTAGAAAAGAAGTAATAATATAAAAAAAATTAGTCTAAATATTATCTATATCCAATAATAACAAAATGGCAAAGAATAATATCTAAATAAAAAAGAACTTAGCGTAAAATGACTACCAAATCATTTTTCAATCAGATAAAATCTTTAAAGATTTAGATTTTATTATATAAAACGTTGTCATATAATAATTAATTCTAAAAAAATTCATCAATAAAAAAATATATACATAATTTTTATAATTTAAAACATATTTTTATTATTATATTTTTTTAGTATACTTTAAATTACATAAGTTAAATTATTTATAAATTTTCTTTTATATCATATATATTTTCGGCCCCTCCAGAGTAACATTTCTAGATCCGTTCCAGTATGTGAGAGGTTGAACTCCAAGAAAGCAGGCTTAGTTAAGGTGGCCCATGGGCCTTAGAAGATGGCAGATACAAGTTACAATAAACATTTAATTTTCTGACCAAAACAAAATAAACATTTAGTTTCTTTTGTCCTCAGAAATTATCATAGAAAATTTCTTGGACATTCTAAGAACAAATGAATTTTTTTTTATTCCGTATTATTTATTTTACTAATTTTTTGTTAATTTATATAATTTTATTAATATGCTTAAAAATTAAATTAAAAATAACAATAAACTTAAAAAATTAATTAATGAAAGCAAAAACACCAACTTACTTACCTGAAAGCATGTAAGAATTTGTTGTTAATGATGGGCTAGGAGAGAGAATTAGCTAGAATAGAGGTGCTGAGATGAGAATGTTGGCACCCACAATAAGTGGGGGGTTGTGTCCGTACAGACAGGTTTGTGATGGAAAAGTGGATGACGTGGAGAAATGTGCGCCAAATAATGATAGGGAGTCTGACATGCTGGAACAGTTCCCGATAAAGATGTGGTGCACGTGGTGTAGGGATGGAAATAGACCGGCTATTCGACAGGGCTCGTGGCTCGACTCGTTTTAGGCTCGGCTCGACTCGGCTCAGCTCGTTTCATTAAATGAGCTAGGCTTAGACTTTTGTTAAAGCTTTTTTATTAAACAGGCTATGCCATAGGCTTTAAAAAAAGCCTATAAAGCTCGTTGACCCGCCCGTCAAATTATTTTTATTAAATAAATTATTCTTAGTTATTTTCAACTATTCATGTATGATAAATTCCAAAATAATCAATAATAAAAAATTAAAAAAGAGTTTAAACTTGTATTAAAGAAAAGGGCCCAAACTTATATTAAAAAGCGTCTATATTTTTTTTTACTACAATTTGATAGTAAGTATAGTTATATAATATTATATGTGAATGTGATGAAAGATTGATATATTATTGAATTATAATTTACAATGAATTATAAATTCTAAAATACTAGAAAATTATTTTTATTTATAATTTTTATAATAAACTTTTTTAATATAGGCTCTTGGACTTAACGGGCTTTTAAATAGGCCAGATTCGAGTCTTAAAAAAAGCCTATAAACAATAACAGACCTAAATTTAAACCACATATTTTCGATATGGGCCAAACTCGTCTAAACTAAAACTCGATTCGGCTCGGTCCATTCCTTTCTAACGTGGTGTCATTGTTTCACTCTGCTTCCAAATTAAGCTAAAGTACAAAACTCAACTACGTTAATAAAAACTCTTATGTTTTGTCCCAAAAAATCCAACAATATCCCAAACTCAAAATCCCATATCTCTATGCTAATTTTTTAAATTTAAAATCATTACTCATTAACTAAATAGTACGGACAGCGTTTTTGTATAATCGAAAAATTAAGTATACAGCTGATTTTAATTATATATATTTTTTATTATTAAAATTAATTAAAATCAACTTCTAAAAATATATAAACATCTTATTTTTAATTATACATAAAACGTTTATAATTATATAATATTTGTTATATGTTTTATTAAAATAAATAAAAAATAAATATATATACGTTTTAAAAACAATTTTCTGTACTTTTTTTTTACAAAAAAATGTTTAAAAAATAAAACATTTTCATCATTAAGATTTGGTCATTTTAGGCAAAGTAAATTTTGTTTTAAATGAGAAAAAATTTAAAAAAATAAAAAAATCTACTTCAACTTTTTTGTATGATATTTATATCTTGCTATTTTTACTTTCAGTTTTTTTTTTTCACATTTTTATTTGAATTTGTATTTTAGGTACTTATATAAAAAAAAATTTGAGCTTTTTATTCTAGACTGTATGTCCAAGATATCGGAAAACCAACTTGGCCCAATAAAGGCTATAATATACATAAATAGTCCAAAAATAGGAAAAATACCACTTTTTATTAGTTTATAAGTTTTGTTTAAAAAGATTTTATTATTAGAAATATAAGAATTCATCTGACCGGCTTATACGCTTAGGGTAGATAACTCTCTCAACCTCTTCTAAAGAGTTTTATTTCAACGTACAATCTTGCATTGTGTGTTGTCTAATGGTTGATCTCCTAAAAAACGCAGCAACAATATAAAGAGCATTCAATATTCACATCCCTCCTTACAACTTTGCAATATAACCAATTCAATTGGGTGTGACTCGTCAAAGGGGTTATCCGGTACTTCTCCAACACTCAATTAATGTTTTAATTTTTTTTATATTTTTATTTTATTTCTTCCTACCATAGCTATAATTGCAGTCTTGCTTTTTGGCTTTGACATGCAGTTAGGCCCTATCCAGCAAACAAAGTTACTGTTTAATTGTTTAATGTCCAAGAGAAAAAAATATTATATTTTTGCTGATTTGTGTTGTTAATTAGTGAATAAATATTTATTAGAGTCCTTAAAAATTAAAAAGGAAGAAACAAAAGTATATATAATTTTTCACATGAAGAATAAAAATACACATCATTTTTTAACGAATCAAATATATACGTGAAAAATATTTTTTTTTTATTTCTTGAAAGATAAAAATACGTACACACCATTTATGATGAGTTTAGTTGATAGAAAATAGATGTGTCTAAGAAAAACATTATTCATATATATGTATATTTTATTTATTAAATAAATGATGTGTACTTTTATTTTTTTGTAAAAAATTGTATTTATTTTTGTCCATTGTGAACTAAAATTTTCAAATAAGAGGATTATTTGTGTAATTGTGTTAATCTTAGGATGAGAATTGGGGTAGTTCTTCTCGATAAATCTTGAGTATATAAATTTACATAAATCAATAAAATAATAGTTAATGTTATTATTAGGTTATATGTTTTTACTTTACTTGTATTATTATGGTTAATAATGACCAAATTATCGTTGGATACAAAAAAAAGCCAATGAAATTGGGCACCAAATATATGATCCCCCCAAAAAAAATTCTAATATAAAACCATAAGAAGTAGATAGCTAGAGAGTACCAAGCTTAATGATGAATATTGATTACAGCCGGGGCGACACCTAGTATAGCTTAAGGGGGCGGTGGCCTCCCCCAAAATTTATAAAATCATAAAAAGAAAAAAAAATTTATAAACGTGGCCCTCCTTTCTTTTAATATCTCGCCCCCCTCAATTCTCATTCCACACATATGAACTAATCATATCATTTTTTTTGTGACAATCATATCATATTAATGTAATGGGAAATTGGGATTGTATACATATATATGTTAATATTGGGTTATCTATATCACTTATAAATTTAGACGGATCAAGCCCATTTTTAGTTTTACAAAAGAAACATCATATTTTTCTTTTTTTTAAAAAAATTTTGTTATTGATTTAAACGTATGGGAATGAGAGAAGATATGTCTTTTACTTTTTGCTTTGATAGACATTATTTTTTGCTGTCCACTTTCAAGGTGCTTGATTTGGCTCTCTCTAAAAGTTTGGAGTTCTAAAACTTCTTAACAAAAAGTAGAGTTTTAGAAGAAGTAACATGAAATTAAGGAAGAGAGAAGGGATGAAATGTCATTAATAAAAAAAGAAGAAATGCAATTTAATTAATAGGAAAGAGAAAATTTTTTTTTTTAAGTTTTCTTTATTATTTTAATTAGTTAAAAAAATAACTATATATATATATATATAATATGTATATATTCGTTCAAATCGATAGTATTTCTGATATACTCTTGTCATTTAATTATACAAAAATAATTATTTTAATTAATGTTAAAAACAAAAAATATTTTTTTAGCATTAAAATTATTTAATTGTTTTAAATATTAAAAATTTGAAGTTAAAAATTAATGTATTTAATATACAATACTTTCTACATACATATATATTCTTATATACATTAACTATATTAAAACGACACCAAAAAAAAAACTATATTAAAACAAAATTTAATTTTTACTGTATAACAACCTCTAAACCGATAATTAAAAAAAACAGCAACTTCGTATTAAATTTTTGTTTTTTTAGAAGTTAAAAATTAATGTATTTAATATACAATACAATACTTTATACGTATATATTCTTATATACATTAACTATATTAAAACAAAATTTAATTTTTACTATATAACAACCTCTAAACCGATAATTAAAAAAAAAAAAACAGCAACTTCGTTGTTGCTAGGTGAAGAGGGAAAAACATGGTGACCCTAAATTCTTTTTTATTTAATGATTTTAACATATGGAAAATATTTTTTTGTGTAGTAAAATATTTTGTAAATTAATTTTTTTTCATGATAAAATCTAATTAAAAATTTGAATATCTTATAAAGATCTAATTAAAAAGAAAAAATATAAGGATCAAATTATAAATTTCATAAAATTATATAAACACTAGTGTAATTAGAATGCATTCTTAAAAATTATATATAAGGACCAAATTATAAATTTAATAAAACTATATGAACACCAATGTAATTAGAATGCACTCTTGAAAAAGAAAAAAAAAATCACATCTCTTTTCCTCTACCGAAATGGCTCGAGTGTTAAAGGAAAATACATTACGATCCAAGATACCTAGAAATATAACGGTAAAACAAACTAAAATTACAAATTATAAAAAAAAGCTTAAACTGTATATGCATTTATACACAAATCATTTTTGTGTATATTGAAATTCATGTTGAAATACAAAATACATATTAAAAATTGTCTAAATTATATATATATATATATATATATATATATCTTACATATACTATTGTATACTTTCGTACACACCATTTTTAATATAAAAAATATATAAATATTAGGACATAAATTTTATTTTTCTGTGCAAATATTCATATTTTTTCGTGTTATAAATGATATTTATAGAGGTGTATAATAATACACACAAATATTTAGTGGCTAATTTGATTATTAAATTTTGTATGTACATAGCATTTTTTATACTCTTGCTATCAATTTCACCACATTAATATTTTTCTCGATTATAATATATTATGCTATTGTGTTAATATATTTTTTAAAAAAAGTATTTAATTATGTTATTATTAAATATTTGGTTATTATGTTGTAAATATTTAATAATAATTTCTATTTTAAAGTTGTAGCTTTTAACGAGAAAATGATTTTTTCTTAAAAAATACTCTATTTTAATTATTTCAATATATAGACATGTGATAATGATTTTAAAATTTACTAAATAGGTATTATTGCCTGAGCCATATATTCTTTTTTTCTAATAATTATAATAAATTTTAAGAAACTTCAAATTAAAGGTAGCCATTAAATAATAAAGAATTAATGTATTTATTTGGGTATGATTAACTTGTTATTTTTCAAAATTTTTAGTGTGTTCGACAAATGTTTATTTGTAAAAATAAAAGCATAAAAAGAAGAAATTTTTTTTTTTTTAAAGGAATACAATTTTATATGCTTATGGCTTTTTTCTTTTTACTATAAGAGAGAGAAAATGTGAAAGAATGTGAATGTGCGTATTTATTTTAAAGAACACAAATCAATGTAGTTATTTAAAATAATAAGGTTAAAATAGGAAAATTACAATTACAATACTCACAATTTATTTATGGAGATTTGAAACTCCAAACATCTACGAAGTATTGTAACATTCACCCACTTTCAATCTATTATCTTTCACTGATGCAAGTCACGCAACTAAAGTAAAATGGCCCAAGGGCATTCTGCATTCCATACTTCCATTCTCCTTCTGATCTTCAATTTCTTCTTGTGAGTAGCAAAATATTAATTTTTGTTTGGTTGCTTGTAATTATAAATAAGATAAGCAGTAGCATTGATATGTTATTATTAGCACAAATTTTTTTTTGGCATTGTTCACAGTACGCAAGTAGCGTATAACTCTTGCAATGTAAAATAATTTGATAATGCTAATTTTTTTGTTTTTGTAAGAATTTGGCATTAAGGCATCAAACATGTTTTTGGGAATGCTTGTTTATCTCCCCTGTTTGGCTGTTTCTTCAATTTCAAATATTTGGTAAGAATTTGCACATTAACTTGTGTGTATTGCTAATTTCTTTCAATTGATATGATATTAGTAACGCTAGTAGCTAGTTGCTTGCAATTGATTGCTGTTTATAAAATTTGCACATGAACTTATTGTTTGCTTTTAACTTATAAAAAAATTAAAATTAATTAATAATACTTGTTACTTGCAATTAATTGCTCTTTCTCGATGCATTCATATATATTGTTATAAAAATGATCAATTTTTAACTCATATGCATCATGAAAATTTATTTATAATAATTATTGGCCCCTCGTAAAAATTGGCTAGCTCCGCCCCTGATTACAGCGTAACTGTGAGAATGAGAGAAGCACGCACTATTATACTTAATAATATGAATCTTGAGAGTGTTGTGCACATGCATACTTGTCCCACAAATTTCTAAAGGGGTGGTTGCCAATAAATTTTGCCTCACACTTGGAAACCATGCATCCATCTCCACAATCCTTTCAAAGCTAAAGGACTCTCACTCTCAGCTAACTTTCTTCCTAATTTTCTTCATTCTTCTTTTATCATATGCTTCATTGCTTCTTTATTATTACATTTCCCTCTTTATTTGGACTTTGTTATAAATAATCATTATGAATAAATGTGGTTAAATATAAATAATTCATCCTCCTTTATCTTTATCTAAAACACGAAAATTTTATAAATTTTGTATTTACTATTCTATCCATGGGTAACTTCTTGAAATGTATTAGTGAGAAATCACCCAAGATATTAAAAGTGGATATATTTGATTAAGTTATATCAATCAAAGTAGCGGATAATATAATTAAGGGAGACTTAGCTTATGCTTTCATATTTTTAATTTTCTCAATGAAGACAAGATTTTGACTTTGCGTACACAATTCCAAGGCTTATTATCATAGTTGTCTATGTAATTAATCATCCCACTAGAGTGGGCCAATTCCATTTGGATTATGCTTATTCTTTCAAACATTAATAACTTTCTTTTATTACTTTCTACATATTAGATTTTAGTTAGCTGTCACACAATATCTATCTTATCGAAACATACATATATAACACATTACACACGGATATCTTTCTCTTATTGCATGACCAACAAAATTTTCTGGAAATATTTGTTGAAGTTATTAATATAGATTGTTTTCATTAAAATTATTATTATTATTGTTATTATTATTATTCATCTAATTATATAACGTCACATTAGTAAAAATAACCATATTTTACATGTATAAATAGTTGTTCAAAATAATGAATATGATTGGTATTATATAAAATATTTTACATCGTCAGTATATCAAAATTAAACTCATAAAAATTTAAAATATTTCCATAAGTCCTTAAAATATTTAAAGAGTCTTGTTGTTAAACATACAACCATTTCTCTTATTAGCTTAAACTAGTAACATATCCGCGCGATATGCGAGTCTCACACTCAATGAGAATAATTAATTTAGAATTTAGATGATTCAATCATTTTTTTAAGTGAAATTCTTTCTCAAATTTGCCATTGTACTTGTCATAAATAGAAGTTAGAAAGTTATCAATAAAAAATATAAAGGATAAATATATTCTTGATCTTTTTAAAAATGAACAAAAATATTTTTTATTTTGCTGAAATATCCACATGCCTCTTAATATTTAAGAAAATTGGGCATTACTACCTTTCCGTTGGTTTAACCCATGTGTGATAATTATCAAGGTGTGTAATTTGACTAGTCAATGGCACCTAACTGGATATAACAGAACCACATTGTACAAATTAACCTTGTAATAAATACTAGATAGCAAAATAAAGTCGTTATCCCCCTCTTTTACATGAAAGTGTTTCATTCTTCTAAAGAAATTGACTTTGTTTTGCTGTCTAATGTCAATTACGGGCTTGATCATGGCTCCATTATAGTCAGTTAGGCGTCATTAACAACCACATCACACGCCTTGATTATAACAATTACACGTGGATTAGACCAACACAGAAATAGTACCAACATAGGAGTAATAATATTCAATTTTTTTTTTAGGTTGGGGACACGTTTAAAAATATTAGGGATATATTTATTTTTACTCATAAAAAAAGTACCACTTGTCCATATATAAAAATACCATTTATCAAATAATAAACTATTTACTATTCTCTTATTATATTATATAATGGGGATTTTGGGAGAAGTGGTTTAAAAAAATGTATTACAATTTATATTAACCAGATGCTTACCATTCGATTCTTGTTGATTTTTTTTTTAAAAAAAATAGTATAAGATAAATAATAAAAAAATACTCATAAAGGTGAACCACTTATTAACACACATATGCCTTATTAAAAGCATATTTTAAGAGCATCATAAAAAATGTTTATTACTAAAAATTTAAAAAATTCTGATTTTTATACTATATATTAAAATATATTCTCAAGACATGAAATAGATAAATCTAATTTAAATGTATCCAAATAAATTTAAATGGCTAATTCCTTTCTTATATATTACTATAAATCTACCTATTATCATAATCCAAAAAAAAAAAAAAAAATCTACCTATTAGAGGATTTTGATGTTATTAAAACGAAGACTTGTATAAGAAAGTAACCGATGATGATAGAGTTTTATTAAAATTGAGAAAGTTTAGGGAGTCCATAGTTTGTCAGCAAATAAGTGGCCAATAGATTTTTTTTTTTCTCTTTCTTCTTTTATCACATATTATTTTTCTAATTACACTAATTGACTCCCTATTAGTCCCCTAATATTATTTCCGTAACATTACTCATCAAAATTTCAAAGCTATCCATGACTGTATTGATTTTAGGGGACATTACCAATAAGTAGCAGGTATATATATGACTTAAGTCTCCATATATAATTGTTCCATATTCATAAAATGATGAACAATACTTTTTTTCCCTACTGGCAAACTATTGTTTCTAACCATAAGAAATATAAATCAATGCTACACTCAATGATTGATTTAGTATCATGACAGAAACAACCCAAAATAATGTTCCACAAATCCATCCAACGAACCGTCTGTTTTACGTAATTTTATCGATCAAATCCAATTTTTAATAGGTGTTTCAGTTAATGCACACCATAATTAAAATTGTTATCGTTTAAATGTTTTATAGTTGAAAATATACATCCTAGCCATTGTCTTTGTTTAATGCGAGATTAAATAACTCTTATCATATGATTATCAAATAGCCGCCTATAGTTTTAGGCTCTTAAAATTGAGATTACATAAGTTTAACTTAATTTCAAAAATTAGGTCAGGAATAAGAGATGCATCACACTGCCAATATAAACATATTTTTAAGACATTGGTTATCAAAATTGGAAAAAGTTGTAGGTAAATAGAGGGATTAGGAGAGGACGTCCGGAGAGGGTGAAGAAAAGACATGTGAGGGGCATTTATGGTGGGGTTTGGGTGTTGTTGTTTTGTAGTGCACATGGGGTGGAGACTCCGTTATGTGGGTAGTTGTGAAAAAGCAACAAGCATGTGAAGCCATGTGCCATTCAAAAATACACCACTACTCCCTCTGTTTCTTTTCCCACAAATACATACACATCTTTCATTTCTAAGCATTACCCTACTTCTACAATTGTATGTGTTCATTATTATATAACATGTCTTTAATTAACTCAATTTTAATTATTTTCTTAATAGAATTTTAGTTGTGCTTGGATTAACATTTGTAAATTGAAGTTTGAATGAAGTTAATTTTATAGAATTTTTAAAATTAATTTTAGATAGAATTAAAGAATTTGTGTCAATATAATTTATGTTTAATAATTCTATATTAAAATTAATTTTAATAAAATAAATATTATTTGAATAATATTAGCTAAAATCACTCTTAGATATATAATTACTAAAAAAAATGTGACATTTAATTATAATATTATATTTTAAGCATATTTAATTTTTTTATATTTTTGTAATATATTTTTTATCTAATATTTTTTTAATACTCTTAGTATTTTTTTTTTGGCTCTTAATACTCTTTTTTAAGTATATTATCGATATTTTTTCACTATTATTATTATTTGTGGTCAATTTTTTTTAATTAACTATATCCAATAAGATATCATATTATAAATATAACCACAATTACATCAATCTTAATTATTTTTTTAATACATATCTAACAAATAGAAGAGTGAATAATGCAAATAATATAACATTTGTGCACTATGTGAGTGAGTCTGATCTCCCACAGGAAGGGGAGTTGATTTATTTGAAAGGTGTGTGGTAACCAATTTTTGTGTGTGTACGTGCATATATATTTTGGTGTTGGTGTTATTGTAATCATGAGATTCAATCTCCAATATTATCACCCCAATTATTTTGTGGGCTACACCATACCATACCATACCCTACTCCCTCACTTAGCTTAGCTTCCTCAAACCCTATATACTTCCATCTTCAACCTTATAACCCTCACTCTTCACTCTTCACATTCTATATTCTTCTCTCAAACACTTCTCCCTAAATAAACCTTCCTTCTTTTCCCCTTCATTATTCTTCATATTATTATTTTTATTCCTTTCAAATAATTTACTTTTTTTGTTTTGTTTTTGAATTTCTTGTGGATTATTACGTCCCCTATTTGAGATTTTTGTGAGATTTGAACTGATTGGGAAAAAAAAATGGAGGAACAACAAGCGGCTAATAAACGGAGGCGCGTGTACTCGATTGAGCCAAACAAAGTGGTGTTAGAAGAAGCAGTGTTTACAAGGAATTACATGAACTATTTGGTTCCAGCATTGGTGAAGATCAAGGGAGAAAGGAGCAGCCATTGTTGTTGTGAGATTGAGAATGTTGTGAAGCATGAAGTGGACATGGCAATGGTGTTGTCAGCACAAGGTTTTGCATGGAGTAATGCTCTAAAATCCAAGCTTATTCAAAGGTACCAAAATGAAATAATAATAAGGAATGATAATAATAACCCTAGTTGTAGTTCAAAGTTCAATTATGTTATTAATAAGGACATAAAAGAAGAAGAAGAATATAAAGATGGGGTCATAAATAATAATAATAATAATAATAATAATAATAATAATAATAGCAAGTTGAGGTGCCTAAGAAGGTTGATTCCTGGTGGAGAAGATATGTGTAATGAACAAATGGTTGAAGAATTAGAGAGCTATGTAACCTGTTTGAAAATGCAGGTGAATGTTCTTCAATACCTTGCAGACAAGAATTATTGATTTAATTAATTTTTATTTATATAATCTTTTTGCTATATATATATATATATATATTCCACAGAGCCATATATTGTTATATTGAGAAGGAATGTATTATAGTGTATTGTGTTACGTTATTGTAATTGGAATATCATCATTCATCAGGGATATTTTAGATATATTTTTGAAATTGTTTATTTATTACGATATATAGTACACGATGGATATATATAGCTACGCAATTTTGTACGAGTCAATCGATTCTTAAAAAAAAATTAAGTTAAAGACGATTTTACTATTTAAAATTTGTTACACTTTTATGTGTTTAATTTATTCTTTCTATTTTAAATATAATTTCAATTTTTTTTAGCTTAGTAGTAGAAGATAATGGAAAAATTGGAGGATTGGAAAGTTTCAGGTTGTCCAAATGTCTCCAATGCAATAAAGAGAATATTCTAGTTATTTTATTTTATTTTATACTTTAGAAAAATACTAATTATACGACTCAAAAGTATGTAGCTAATAACTACATTTGCCCCCTTCTTCTTTGTTATTTTCCCCTCCAAAATTTGTGTAGTATATGAGAAGCAAGAAATGAGAATGAAGTTAAGTGTGGTTACTTTAAATGTTTAGGGATATATATCTCGTCTCGGAATTAAATATCATATAGAATAACAAAAAGTTGCCACTTGTGTGAGTTATAATAATGGCAAACAACTTCATTTTTAGTATAATTGTTGGCTGCATGAATGAATCATTATCATTATTATATATATAATAAAAGTGGGTAAATCTGGACAAAATCTTAAATATAGAAAGAAAAACTATAAAGAACCTTAAATTTTTACTAAACACTCACATACGTAATAGGAATATAGGATGAGATTCTATACATTCACTACTTAGCCTCTCTCAAATTTTAAATTCGAATGTAATCACTCATAAAACAAATTAATGGCTAATTGAGCTAAGATTTCGACCATAATCTATTAAATTATTAAGGTGGATACTCAAATGCAGTTGATTTTATATGTGAAGTTGTTTATTAATCACTCTTAAATAAATTGATATGTTTGACTAAAATATAATTTGATGATTTCAAAATAATAACTTCACATGAATTCAAACTACATCCGATTTATCACAAATCGTTTAACATGTTAGTTTTCCTATGCAAATCAACTTAAGGGACTTCATTAGATTCTTGAGAGTTGGAAAGTCTTTGGGCTTTTGGGTAGACTGTAAGAGAAGGGGACTAATGAATATCTCTCTATTTTCCAGGTCAAACAAAAAAAATTCTCTCCCTGTTTTCTAAATCATAAACAATGTATGCCTAAAATGTCCAGCTTCAAATTCTAACTATGACTAAACTGGAGAAAAAAAATGATAAAGAATGTACCTTATTATGCCACTACTGAAAACTAAAAGATATAGCTATGTATAACTTTTCGTTGGTTACTATTTTTTCTAAATTAACAAAACAAGCACTTTGCCAAATTTTTAGAGTGCTTTGCAGAATTCTTGCAATGTTCTTTTAACTAGAAATCTAGGATAATTGAAATTTAGGAGTTTAAATTCTGCATGATACTCACAATTGCATAAATCCTGTCTTCTAAATGAAGAATGCTAACATTAAATTATATATCATTGACACTGATTTTCTTTTCCAAAACAGAAATTTACATGTTCTTTGTATCAATTGGTTCCATTTTTTTTTTATCTTGTAACAAAAATTCAGAGTATACAAGAACTTGTGTGTTATTACATTATATCAGTCTATTAGCTGAACAGCTCCAATGGAAGGTATCTTGTCTCTCAACTTTTGAGTCAGGGCAACACGAACCGTCATAACTCCGGCTGCCGGTCCACTTAGCCGAACCTTGACAACATAATCATCAATCTTAACAAGCTCTAAAATTCCTCCCCCAGTGCCAACAAGGTATGGCCTAATTTCAGAAAGAACCTGAAAAAAAAAGTAAAATTTATATCATTTAAAACACTCTAAACAGAATAGCATCTAGCAAGAAGTTTTAAAGTTCATACACTCTCAACATTTTCCTCTGTTAACTCAAGGCCAGTCTCGGCGTCCACGATCTGCTCCACTTCCATGATTTCTGGAATCTTATCGCGAAGGCGAGTCTCTATCCCCATCTTTAAGGTCATGGCCGAGCTAGGACACGAGCCGCACGCTCCTTGAAGCTTGAGGATGACAACAAGGCCATCTATCTCATGCAAAGCCACATTCCCTCCATCAGCCATCAAGCCAGGCCTCACCTCATCCAAAACCTTCTCCACATTCTCTTCTGTTAGTGGCAACACACAACTTGGGGATACAACTCTTCCTAAAATGTTCAATTCTGAATCAGCTCAATCATTTAAATATATACTTTCTTGCTAACACATTTTGATTTTTTGATATATCAATGTAAACATTAGTCCTTGTTGATACAACGTCTTGAATTCTAATCATTCCACAAATGTTGAATGATCGAGAGAGATCAGAGAGAAAAGTATTGTGTGAAATGTAGTAATGACTTCATTGAATTACTTCACAGCTCAATTGAGCTATATATACATGTACCGAGGAGATGAAAGTTCTAGAAACTAATCTATGCTAACTGACTGACTAACTGATTTACATTGCAAACCAACTAACTAACTGTTATAACAGAAATGAACTAATCATAATCATAAGTAACTAATACACAAAGAGTAAACTACTATTATTTCCACCATTGAACGATTTAAGTATTAGAATCGAAATTAGGTGGGTCTAACTCAACCACAAAAGCTAGCTAGCTCATTTGGTGAAGGATATGGACTCTTGGAAGTTTATAAGTATGAGGCATTCCTCACCCCATGAACTAGCTTTTGGAATTTAGTTAAACCCACCTAATTTCAATTCTAATATTGAGCGCAAACGATTTTAGCCATAGAAGATGTAAATTGACTTGATACCCATCAAAGTTTAGATTAGTATAACAAAACTATAAAAACCTTCGACAAAACTACCTAACGAACTACCAATTTTAGGTAGTTTTGTCGATCAAACCTAATTTTTACTGTGTATTAAGTTAGTTTACATCTTTGGTAATTAGAATTGTCAGCCTTTGAATCCATCGTGAATTACATAGGAGTAAGTTGTCTATTCATAACCTAATCAAGAAACTAACCCTCCAATAAAAAGAAATGCTCACAATTTTTTTGGTGTCTACACTAACACACTTATCAACATGGATTGCAGTGTATTAATAAAATTAATCCAATAAATAATGTTAAAACTGATGAAATGGTTGAAGAGTGCATTGACATGAAAGAACAGTAGCATGTAGTACCTGCTTTGTTCCGTGGAGAACGTGTTGATATAACTCTAAAATATTGCTTGATGTTGATTTGATGGCCTCTAAAAAATGGACTGTCATTTGAAGAAAATCCTCTGCCACATGATGTTCGATTCTGAAATTTTTTTTTTTTAAAAAAGGTGCAGAATTTGGAAAAAAAGTCACATAAATATTCAAAACAATTCATAGACAGTTAAGCACAAAAACGTAATAAGGAACATAATCTACCTAAGAATTCGTAAATGGAATGGAATTCCTTAATTTCTTAGAAGCAAACAGAAGTACCTTGGCGAAACAAGAAGGGTTAGAGAATAATAATGTATGTGTATGATGAGTTGGACAAAGCATTGCAATAAGCTACCATAAGCTTATGGTGGCATAAAATTGTATCATCTGGTTTTGAATGGAATGGAAATGGGAGGAGTTAGTTTCAGTTGCGATGCTTGCAGGAGCAGTGTACCTTGGATGGCTGATATATTTGATTGGTTCAAGTTGATTTTGTTTCTGATAATGGAAAGGAAAATAAAATAAAATAAAATAAAAGTGGTGGCCAAGTTTGTGGACCAAACTCTAACACACAGACACAACTACACAAGTTAGAAGCTTGGGTTATTCATGGGCTATGATCCAAAAACTCAATGCTTATGCCCAGAAGTATTACAATTTGTTAACCAAAAATAGCGTATTACAATTTATCTTGCCCAGAATATTGGTTGTGATGAAAACCCAAAAAAGAAAAACTATCAATGACAAAAAAAAAATATTTTGGGCTGGCTATTGCCACCCTTTGCCCCAAAAAAAAAGTATTTAAAAATAAGTATCCAGACCAAAAAAAAAATTATCAAATACTAAACCAAAAAAAAAAATTCAGACAATGTAAAACAAGTTTTGTTAATTAAGCTCATAAGACTACACCAAAAAAAAAAAAATTAAGCTCATAAGAGTCAATGAGCTGTAACTCATATGTCATTACTTCTTTTCCTATTATAAGAGATTTTGAATTCGAGTTTCATCTAAGACAAAAAACAAAAAAAATTAAGGCCAGAGGAGTTTTTTTCTTCGAAAATCAATAGGTGAATAAACGAATATTTGTTCAAAAATCTTATATTATCTCATTAACACATTATTGGTGGCCTGCCCCGTCCTAAATAGAAGAGCAATATAGGAAGAACTGGAAAAGGTAAAGTTAAAGAGAATATATTATCACTCAACAAAGGCATGCAAGGAAAGTACATAATGAAAACAATTTAGTATGTCATTAGAACTTAGAAGATTATTGCATTGCTACTAACTACTATTTTTAAGATTTTGCTAATTAAAAATATTTTAAAATTTCTATTATCTTCTAAATTTTTCTTCTTTTATAATGATGTTCAAATGTCAATACACATACCCCAAGTGTACATGATATGGAAAAATCATTATGTTGAGCACTTTATCATCACTAAAAATGTACAAAAACTTTCTTTAAATACAGTAGGATAAAACTCGTCGGGTCAGCCCGTTTATTCGTCTAAACGGACAGACTTTTGTTTTCGAGCCTGGACCGTTTAAAATTCGGGCTTAAATGGACTAACCCATTTAACCCGGAAAAATTCAGACTTAAACGGGCTAGCCCACGGGCTAAATGGGCTGGCCTGTTTATTTAATTTATTTTAATTTTTTTTAAAAAAATAGCATTTTTCCCTATATTTTATCTTACTCGATCCGAAACCTCGATCCATCAACAAAAATTTATTTTTTAAATATATTTTTCGCTAAAAAAATGTATTTTTTGGTCAAAAGTAATTTTTTTAAATTAAAAATTAAAATTTTTATTTTCTTTTTAAAAAATTAATTAATTAATTGAACGGGCCAGCTCATTTACTCATTGGGCTGATCATAAATGGACTGAACTAAAAAAATTCTAACCCGTATAAAATCGGGCTAAACGAATACGGGTTAAACAGATCGGGCCTAAATGGTCAGCCGCCCGTTTCACGGCCCTAAAATACAGTAGTAAGAACTAATAAAATATCATTGATGATAAGAACAATGTAGATATTAATAATAATTGTACACATACATGACGTAATTACAGTCCAATCATTTATTCATATCTTCTTTGAATTTTGAAGAGAAGAGATTGAAAAATAATGAATTCATAGCTACTGCTTCAAAAGTAATTGTATATATATTCTTGCTTTGTTGTGTGTGGAAACCTATGATTGTGCAATGTGGAGCACTTAAAAAATCAGTACTCTTCATCATTTTCCTGTTCCACCATAACCATCCAACCATGAGATTATATATCACATGCTATAAAAAATATTTATTTACTAACATCCAATATAATTTAATAACAAGAAATAAGATTTTAAAATATTAAAATTAAGGATATTAAATTAAAAAAAAAATTATAATAGAGTGAGGAGGATTATTCTTAAATGTTCTTTATTAAATAATAAGGAATATTGTGCTCATTGTAAATTAAATAAAATTTTATTTTATAGTTATTATATTTTATACAATATTTCAAATTTAAAATTTATAAGTTAATATCTCATAGCGTTGTATTTTTTAATTTTTTTTACCTTTCATATCAAGAGAATTTTTAGAGAGTGTTGCCTTCTATATTCCTTTTAGAGTGTATTTGTATTTGTCTTCGATAGAAGTCGCACATCGATTAAAGGATATAGATTTTTGAGAGTATATAAATATGATGTATCTTTCATCCTATGAGCTAATTTTTAAAATTGAATTAGATCCACCTAATTTTCATTCTAATATGGTATTAATTAGGTGTCCCATATCTATAGTAGATGTGAAATTTATAATAATCTTGTGGGATAAATATTCATCTAAAATATAATAAGCATTTATTATGTATTTAAAAATAATTTCCCAATAATTTTACTCTTAAGCACAATAAGAGGTCCATCCCCACCACTTTTTAGTCTTTGTAAGGATATAATCTTAGTTGTGGAAGAAGTAAGACTTATGGCAATTGTTCTTTTTGACTAAGGACATATTAAAGCAATATAATGTTATCCTATCCGACCAAAAGAGAAGCTCCATCATCCCCACTTTTCATCTTAGTTTTTGTAAGTCAATAATGTAGTGGATCAAAACTTTTTAAGTATTTTTCTTCAATTTTTTCTTCTTCTTTAATTTATTACATATTGCATGATGGTGGAATAAAAAGGGATAAGCTTGACTATTGACAACAATACAAAGTGGTTTTTGTTTGGCTATCCAATTTAGGTTTTTTCTTTTTCCACCAAAAGAGGTTTTGGGAGATAAGTTTAATTTCTTTTCTTTTCTTTTCTTTAGCTTCAAACTTTCAAATAGATGTTGCACGAATGTGCATATAATAATATTTTAAAAAATATTAAGTATATTAAAAAAATCAATCATCAAATAAGTTATAATACAGGAACGAAGTAAGATACATTCTAAAATATCAAACTCCAAAATTTATAATCATTGATTCTAACGTATAAAGATTTATAACCGTAAACCCTACAATTTGGTAGTCCAGGATGTACCTTATTTGTTTCCTATAATATATTTGAGTAGTTCTAAATAATTAACACAATGTTAACCAATAATAACGAATAAAAAATGATCATCAAAAATTGAAAAACATATCACTCAAAAAAATAAAACTGATCATCTAAAATTTAAAAATAGAATATCCAAACAAATAAAATAGATCATCCAAAATTGAGAAATAAATCATTCAAACAAATAAAACAGATTATCCAAAATTGTATTCAAAAGATGAGATGTGGAATGCAGCCTTGTGGTATAGGGACGACATCGTATACATTTCGGAGATATTTGTGCTTACAACCACTTCCCAGAGGACAGCTACATCTTCCTTCTACTCAAGAAGCAACAATACCTCAAGGGGAACGACACCTTCAAGCTCTCCATGCTCCGGAGGCACTTGATCTTCGACATCTTCTAGCAAGAAATTCTCCACCGCAACGGTTGCCTTCCTCCCTAAAAAGAGGTCTCCGGGACGAAGAACATGCTATTCTTGCATCGAATTTGGACGAAATTTCGTAGAATCTAAGGGAGGGAACAGAAAGACGAGGTAACTGAGGAGTTGTTTGAGATCACAGCGGCACCCTCCTCCAAGAGCAGATGGTGGAGGCCGCCTCAGACAAGTTTATCACGGTGGATCTGTGGGGAAGAGAAAGGAGAGAGAAAAAGAAGAAGCTACAGTAAAGAGAGGGGAGCTAGGAAGAAGAAGTTGCAGGAAAAAGAAGAAAAATGATAGGAGTGGTGGTGGTGGTGGAGATGTGACAGAAATAAGCGATGAAAGAAAAAGAAAAGAAAGAGTATTGGTTAATATTGGTTGTTTTCTCCGTCGTTTATCTAAACTCTTTTAATATATATGATATACTCTTCAATACAGATATAAAAATGTACAAATGTATAAAAATGTAATGATAATTATCAATCTTTAATGCATATCAAATTAAACCCATCGTTAGATTTAATATATTTTGATCATTTCATAACTGATTTTTTTAATGTAGAATTACAATTTTTTCCACATTAAATATTAAGTTTGAAGGTAGAAATTAATAAATAAATCACTTCACTAGCTGACCTAATTTGAACCTCCAGTCTATTATCACAAATTAACAACAGCCTAATCATTGTTTCCTTTTTAATTTTTTATGGGTAGGGGAGGGGTGTTTTGTTATAAACTTACTTATATTACAAGATCGATCCACTCACCAAACACATGGACAGATAGATTGTTTTATAGAAATTAAATTTTATTTTTCCTTATTATCTCTGAAACTATATCAGATTCCTCCTAGGAACAAAAGAACAATGCAATCAAACTTTCAGATTCTTGTCCCTTGTTTCCTTATTTTCTAAATTCACAATCCAATCCTAACTCAATGCTCCCTCCATGTGATGCTAAAACAACAACACCAACTTTTGTGGATCTTTGGAGGTCCAATAACATAATTATTTAAATTTAAAAATAATTTCCAACAAACAAACATTATTATTAGTTTCATTTCACCCCTCTCCACCAATTAGCTACTATTAAGAAATCACAAGAGGGGAAGGTTCAGGGCATGCAACTAACCTTTTCCTGTGGAATTTTCTAGTAGAATCTAAATCAAATTATCAAAAGGGCCAATAAAAAATTAAATAAATATTTTATTTATAGGGATTTGGAAGAAAAAAAAGTTTAATTAGAGCCAGTCTGTTAAAGAAAAGCATGCTCCTGTATTGTGACATATATATGTATTCATCCACTTTGTACATGATTTGATATTTAATGGGACAATAATGAACATTGAAAATGAAAGATATATAATAAATAATAGTATTTTGCTATTGTATAATAAATAATAAGAATAATGTTTTGACATCAATAATTGAAGAAGGGCATAATTAATTAAGTAGGAAAATAGAAGATTTAGGAGGAGAGAATAATAATAATAATATGAATTTAGGCACTAGAATGAATAACGTGGGAATGAGGATATTGTTATAAATAAAATGAAGAGAGGGTATTGGATGCACACAAGAGAAGATAAGCCTTTCATCCCCCAAAATGGAGAGATTCCTTTTGTCCTTTTAAAATATGAATTTTATGTTTTTATTTTTAACAGTTAACTAGATATTCTTTAATATTGTTTCTTTATTCAGTTATTTATTTAAAAATTTAAAAATATTTCATTATATTTATCCCATCAAAATTTGTTGTTCTTTTTTTCTCTCTCCAACCAATAATAATTTTAGATTTTAAATTTCAAAAATAATAATTAAACTCAAATAAAATATTGTAACAAACCAAACTATAGATAACCATTAAATTTTTTTAAAAAAACCATGTTTATCAAAGAGCAATATCTTAATAAATTTAAACACATCTTGAATAAATTTTTATTAAAATAAAGGAAAAACCCTTAACACATCTTCGAACTAATTCTTTAGAAATTACGAAAATCAAATAAATTTTTAAAAATTAATGAATCTATAAACTGAATCTAGAAAGTTAAAAATTAAATCTTTATTAAAATTAAAATCAACACATCTTAAAAAATTATTAATTAAAAGACATATCTAATTTTACATAATATACAAAATAGAAAAATAAACACATCTAAAATATAACTAACAAAAAATCTGTGAAAATACTTTTACTAATTTATGTGCATATACTAATTTTTGTTGATCTTTGTGTAAGTTTTAATTTTTTTCCCATATATATTTTCACTTCTAACGGTCCAATATTACGTTTTCAATGTTCAATGTACACATCTGAAATTACTTTATGTTGAACAAAACATATAATTCACACATCTAAAAAATGCCAACATATTCATATATACAGATAATGGAGATATTTGAATGGTTTCATACCAAAAATTTATATAAATAATACCAAATAGGTGAATGCTATAGAATTGATGTATTAGAAGGATTAGTGTCAAAAAATCATATAAAAAATACCATCCATTACATCTGTTTCATAAAATAAGTTAATTAATAAAAAATCATAAAAAATCACAAGCACATCTAAAATTAATCTGAAGTACGAAAAAGCTTTCAAAGCACATCTTAAAAAATTATTAATTAAAAGACACATCTAATTTTACTTAATATACAAAATAGAAAAATGAACACATCTAAAATATAACTAATAAAAAATCTGTGAAAATATTTTTACTAATTTATGTGCATATACTAATTTTTGTTGATCTTTGTCAAAAATGAACAGCATACGTGTGTATAGAAAAATAACTTCAAAACAATAATTGATTGTAAAAACAATAATACATTGAAGATGAGAGAGAGAGAGAAAAAGAGAGGAACGCAAAGAAGGTCAGTAAGTTAGATGAGAGAGAACAGAAATAACACTGGAAGAAAGAGAAAAAAATAAGTAAAAGATAACATAACTTAGTTTTGTTAGAGTAAAAATAGGAATCCTTTATATTGTGCTTTTACCATTTATTTTAAATATTAATATAATAATAATATTTTAATAATAAAGAAAGACGGACTAATAGAAGAGGTTTAATGAAAACGTAGAATTATTGGATTTTTAATCCCTGTTGGTGGGGAAGTCTTACTCCGAATCTGATGCATTGAATGTGGGAGCTGAATTGGATGCAATCTTATTTTCTTTTATATATTTTATTTTATTTATTTATTTATTTGTGTCGATGATGATCCAACCTGTGGGATTCTCTTATGTGAGAAAAGGCTTTTATTCCCAAAATATTTCATAAATATTAAAAATTGTTAGTATGCATTTGCATAAATTTATATATATTAATATTATGATGTACTCCATATAATTTTTAAATAAAAAATTAATTATTAAAATAAAAAATCTTATTAATTATTTTATTATAAAATATTTGATTATTCTTATAATTAATTAATTTGTTAAGAGATACATATATATAAAAAAATCTTTTTAAATATAAATAAGTACATAATAATTCACCATTTGGTATTTAATTTTAATATTCATATATTTTTTTTCATCATCATGAAGTATCAACTAATTTTCATTGGTACTACTCATGTAACTAGGTGTTTCCTCCTCTCCAATTTCTGGATTCAATATCCACCCATATATTAATCACCAAAAACTAATTTTCATCAAAGTTACGAAGGAAGAAAGAGATATAGTAGCTCTGATATAGTTTGGAATTTATGGAGAGGTAAAAACTCATCTACAATTAATTCACATGAAGGTAACATTCTAAATCATTAAATTATAATTTAATTAAATATATCAAACAAGAAACTTCATATTAAGTTATTGTACCTGCGTAAATCTTATGTAAATGTTGCTCCAGCATATGGAACGAAGCCTCATCATTTTCAAATGTGGGCACCAAAACAGTTAAAAAGCATAGCCAAAATAAAAAATAAAAACAATCTTTCGGACAACATGCATTATTATATGCAGGTAAATTATTTTGTGGTGGAAGCTGATTATAAGATCGATATTAGATTATTTCATGAGTGATAACATTTACTGTTTTATTTAATTAATGTGTGTCCGGTTGGTGGGATTTACATTACCGTTTTATGATAAAATATACTTAATATAAATACTTAAATAGACTAAAATATCAAAATTGACAGTAAAAAAATAAATATAAACACTGGCTATTAACAATTGGTTAAATTTATTTTTAAATTTTTATTTACGTCTTAATTTTTCTTAATCATTTTTAATATTTAGCATGATGAATTTATTTAATATATTAAACTAACTTTAATATTACCACTATTAATTTAGTGTGGTTTTACTTTATTTAATAAAAAAGCATGTAGGTCAATCCAATATAAATTCAAAATACCTCACTACTCAAATTATTTTTCTTAATACATCATATACAATTATACATATAAAGTTAGGCATGATGTTCATAGGGTCCCTTTTATATGTAGCAATAATGTGTTGCGTTGGCCATTGATCAATCAATTAAAGATGGACCAAATAAAAAAGTATACTTGGCATGCTTAATCAAAAAGCTCAATAACTAGAGTCAATTGCTTCTTTAATCAGCCAACAAGAGGATTATTATTATTTATTAGTGGGGTGAAGCCACTTGATTAAAGGGAAAAAATTGGAAATAAAAATATTTATTAGTGTTAATTAGGAGGATATAAATATCTAAGAATTATTTTACGTACACATTAAATTTAATTATTAAAATTAATTAATAATATATAATACATTAAAATATAAAATATATTAAAAATAATTAAATTATATAAATATTCTATGAAATATATAGTGACTATTTTAAAATATAAGTAGAATTTTTGAACATGTAAATAGCGGTGCTGCATCACATTATTAGATCTTTTGCAGAACTTGGAAACAACATGTCAACATGATATAAGAGAGTAGTTAATAATATAGGAAGTGTTTGAATTATATCAGAAACATTCGTTGTTTTTTTATTTTTAAGAGTTGATTTTAATTATATATACTATTATAATTAAAATTAATTAAAATTAACAGCTAAATATATAAATATATTTAATTTATTAGGTATATCGAAAACACTTCTAATAATATATTCCTCATGAACAGCTTGCAAGGTTGGGTGGGTGACACGTGTCACTACCATAATTTTGTGACCCCAGCAGCATGACACAATTTTATTTTAATTTTGTGGTAACAATGAATATGAGGAAGGCATCCATGTGAGTGAGTGTGACCTTCTTATGAGTCTATACGGATCATGACGGCTCTTATAAATCTTAATGTGGCATCCATTTGCTGAAATCGTTAAAAGAAAAAGAAAAAGAAATTAATTAAATATATATTTCTTAGGGACCAATCATGCATGAAGTTAATTTTCTCATGCAGTGGGGCCCACCAAGGTGTGACCCCTACTTCTTGATGTAGATAAAATATGCTTCAGATTGGGATTGACCCATTGATGAGATCCTATCCAACTTCATTAGGGCAACACACTATAAAATTATCTATAAAATAATGAGAATTTATATAGAAATATGTCATTGCATTTTATAAATTTAATAATTCTTCTATTGTAAATTGTTTAATTATTTTAATAATATGAAATATTTGATTATTTTAATAAAAAATTATTTAACTGAAAAAATATGTGAATAACTAATATAATAATAATAATATGAGTAATGATACGGAGTCAACGTTAGGGAGCCCATAGGAGCCTATAAGTGTAATTAGGAAAATAATGAATGGTAAAAGAAAAAAAAAAAGAAGAAAAATTAATATTGACTCCGTAACGTTGGCTCCCAAAATTTTCTCTAAGTGAATTTGGCTGGTAGCTAAGTTTTACTATACATAAAACATTTTTGAAAAAAGTGTTGATTTAATATTATATTTGTGCAAAAATAAAATAAAAAGATTCACTATTTCATAAATAATTTTTGTCCTTTGATACAATAATAAGGACTATATATGGGAGTTTGATATCAGTATATCCTTTGATTTGAATTTTAGATTAGACGGTTTTGTTATATAAACAAACTATCTTTAACTAAATTGCTATAATATAATAATTGAGAGAGGGTGGTGGGGCAAAAAAAAAAAAAGAGTGACAGGACTATTCTAAAATCCAAATATCATATATTTATGGTCCATAATAATCAATTTCTAGAAACGGCCAAAACTCAAATCAATAATGAATCATGTAACTAACAAGCAAGCCTAGAATGAAGCCAATTAAACAAGGCAAATGAACAATAATACGGCTATTACATCATGCAATGGTTTGTGTGACCATATATATGTGCACAAAAAATTGTATTTACACGAGAAAATTTAGTCACCAAATTATTTATCAAGTATTTGTGTATAATATTTTTTTCTTGAAAATTCTATAACGTAACAAATTAAATTAAATTAAGCAACAAAATTCCAAATATGTAATTATGTTTTTTTTCAAAAACATCATTAACTACAAACATAATTCTAAATTATTCACAATAATAAATAGCATATAATACCTAGTCTTACAATAAGTAAAATAAAACTTAAGATATATAAAAAAAATTAAATTAAATCAAATCAAATTAAATTATATATATAGATTGAAAGGTATAAGTTATAGCTAGAAGAAGAAGGAGAGTTAGCATATCAAAGAAGCTAGAAGCTTCTAAAACCAAGAACAGAAACGAAAGAAAAGAGAGAGAGAGTAAGAGATAAGAGAATTCTTGTGAGAGAGAAGATATTTTCTATTATTGATTATTGTGCAAAACTAGTTAGGAGAATTAGTTACAGTAACTATACTTATAATTGTGTAATAACAGAATCTTAACTATAGTTAACAATAGGCAATTAATCGCAGCAATGGCTAACTATAGTTAACAATAAGCAACTAACTATAGTAACTCCTAGGGGTGAAATCGGTCCGGTTTGGTTTGATTTTGGATCAAAAACCAACCAAACTGCACTCTTCGGTTGGCACAGCATGTAGACCTATCGGTTCTGCTTTTTGTTAGCCAACCGAACCGAACCATAAGCGATTTGGTTCGGTCGGTTTTTTGGTTTTTAAACTTCATCAAGAAATAGAATAATTCCATACTAAATATAATTCCATGCATTTGAAAAAAACCAACAATCCAACATACACAAAGTAAATTGCAATCGAATCCGATACAACTTAACAATAAACACCAAATAAACATAGTTGTTTACTAGCTCCATCAATGACAATCTAAACCAAACAACAAAGCAACAAAGAAATACAAGTTCACAACTAAATAACAACAAAAAACATTTCCACTATGATCAATCTGAATCCACTTGTTTGCGTGCCGCCATTCAGCCTGGTTTACGTGCCGTCATCCTGCCCTTTTGTTGAAGAATGCACTATTGATTCAACATTTTGATCTCCAACTTCAGGTGTGCTTCCTGTTGCTGGCAGCATACATATTATACAATAATATAAAATTCGCATGATTGTACAATTAATAAGTAAGATACAGCAGCAAACAATATAAATATAACTTTATATAATATTACAAACAAACAGAAGTCCAAAATTTCATTATAAATTTCTGTAATATTATAATTTACAGAAATAATAAATCCGGTGCCAATTTAGTCAACAAATCAATATACAAGAGCATGAAGCCAACATAAACAATAATTCTACTAAATAATAAGCATAAATCAACAGAAACAGAAGCCAACAGAAATAAAAATTTTCTAAATAATAAACATAAATAAATACAAACAAAAATCAACTTGTCATAAACATAAATCAATGAAGAAAAAATTAGAATATACATTATACAACAACAGGAATCAACTTAGTTTTTCTAAACCCTAAACATAAATCAAGAGAAACAACAACTTAATTTTTTTTAAATAACAAAAGACAGAGGCGGTAAGAAGCCCTAATTTAATTTCTAACCTCTGAAGAAGACATGGTGTGCAGCGGCGGTACTCGGCAGAGACAGAGGCTCTGCAGCGGAGGTGCTCGGCAGAGATAACTGTGCACCGGCGGTACTCAGAGCTGTGCAGCGAAGGTACAACGGCAGCACTTGTTGGTGATGGGCTGCAGGGGAGGTACTCGGCGCCGTGGAGGCGGAGACAGCGACAACACTTGTTGGAGACAAGGGCTTCAATGGCGGCATGAGGCGGAGACAAGGGCTTCGATCAACTGCGGCGGCGTGGCAGCTATGGTTGGAGAACGGAGGCGAGAGTGGAGAGAAGGGGAGAAGTGGTTGGCGACGGCTAGTTTTTCCTTTCATTGAGAACCTTGATTGAGATTTGAGAGTGAGTGTGTGTGTGTGTTTTTTTTTTTAATTTTTTTGATGTCTGAGAGTGAGAGTGTGTGAGACTTGAGAGAATGAGAGGGAGAACGGCGGAAGAGTGTGAGTGTCACATGAGGGATTTCCTTTTATACATAGGGTTAGGGGTGTATATGTAAAACCACTTGTTTTTTATTAATATTTTCGATTCAAACGGTTTTTTACGAAGAGAACCGATAACCGAACCGATCGGTATAATCGGTTAAAAACAAAAAAAATCGAAAATTTCGGTTTTCCAAGCGGTTGTTTGTAAATTTCGGTTCAGTTTTGCGGTAAATTTTGATTTGGTTCGGTAACTTTCACCCCTAGTAACTCCTAACTAACTATTAACAACAGCTTAACTCTATCATGCTTCCTGCTTTTCTTTCTTCTGATATGAGACACAATCATGCTCCCTGCTTCTTTCTTCTGATATGAGACCACAATCATGCTCCATGCTCCTCACTTCTATACTCAATCCATAAGGCTCAACACAACTATTATCCTCCTGCTCTTCAAAATGACTATCAGCAGCATGCTCTCCTTGCTTTTTCAAGCCTAGCTTGGATCCAACTGCAGAATTTCCAGGCAAGGCAGCCACCTATAACTTATCCCTGAAGCCCAAAAAACTGGTACTAGGCAATGCCTTAGTAAACACATCAGCTATTTGCACAGCTCCAGGAACATGTAAAACTTGCACCATACCTTTAGTAACATAATCACGTACAAAGTGCAAATCAATTTCGAAATGTTTGGATTTGGAGTGAAGGATTGGATTAGCAGCTAGCAGAACTGCACTGCTATTATCACAGTAAATATGTGGAGCAGAAGATAACTCAATTTTCAGCTCACTCATCAAATTCCTAATCCATATTAACTCAGCAACCAAATCTGCCATAACCCTGTACTCTGCCTCAGTACTGGACCTGACCACTACAGACTGCTTTTTGAAACTCCAAGAGATCAAATTATCTTCCAAAAAGACACAAAAACCTCATGTAGATTTTCTATCATCAGGGTCACCATATGCATTCACATCCATCTTAGCAGCTTGATGCAGTGTATGACCAAAAGAAATAGTACCACTTACATAGTACCACTTACATACCTAAGTATTCTCTTCACTAGATTCCAATGCTCAAGTAAAGGATTTTGCATGAACTGAGATATCTTACTCACACTATAAGCTAATTCTGGTCTTGTAATGGTGAGGTACTACAGACTACCTACCACAGAACGATACAACTTTGGTTCCTCAAAATTTGGGCCTCCAAAAGCTGAGAACTTCACAGATGAAGGGAAAGGTGTATGACACGGTTTGCACCCAACCATTCCAGCTTTTCCAAGCAAATCCTTTGCATATTTTTCTTGTGACAGCAACAGATCTCCATTAGGTAGCGTAGAGACTTGTATCCCAAGAAAATAATGCAATGATCCCATGTCTTTAAGTGCAAACTTCAGGCTCAATTGTTCAATAACACTACTAATTTCACTGCTGGAACTACCAATGATGATTATATCATCTACATAAATAAGCACATAAGTGACTGAAGTTGCAGTATGCCTCATAAACACAAAGACATCTGATTTTGTAAACACAAAACCCAGATGCTATAAAGCTATGGATAACTTGTGATACCAAGCTCGAGGAGCCTGTTTCAAGCCATACAAGGCCTTTGTAAGCTTGCACACTAATGTAGTGTCACCCTTCTCATACCCTCGAGGCTGTTTCATATACACATCCTCACTCAAATCTCCATGTAAGAACGCATTGTTGACATCTAGCTACCTAATGCACCAACCCTTTGTTAATGCCAATGTCAGTACAATCCTGATAGAAGTTGGCTTCACAACAGGACTGAAAGTCTCAGTATAGTCAAATCCAGGCCTCCGAGAAAAGCCTTGTGCTACCAGCCTCGCCTTATACTTCTGTAGAGTACCATCCGAGTTATACTTAACTCTAAATACCCATTTGCTTCCAATGGCCTCCTTTCCTTTTGGTAACTCCACAAGTTTCCAAGTCTGATTCTTCATAAGGGCTGTGTACTCAGCATCCATAGCCTTTTTCCACTCAGGATGGGCAAGTGCATCTCTAACACTTCGAGTTTCAATTGCTGCCTGAAAACACCTTGACTGTGCCAAGCCAGCTGTCTTGCTTCTGGTGATCATTGGGTGAGAATTTGTAGGTCTTTGAGGAATATGCTGCTCTTCAGGATCATATGGAAGAACTATCTCAAAATCAGTTATGGGAACTGGAATTGGATCATTTGATGCTGCTGTATGTAATGAACTCTCTCCTGATGAAGAGTTTGGAGATGGCAGAACACTATTTGCCATAGGATTTGCAGTGTTTGAAGCAGTAGTATCAGCAATAGCTTCCACTCTTGGCATAACTGTTTTAGACAGAACTGGAATCACTGGCATAACACATGGAGAAGAATTAGTAACTGTTGTAGGAGCAGAAATAAAAGAACCATCTTTAAAGGGAAACTTAAATTCATCAAAGACTACATTCCTTGTAATGACTATTTTGCCTTCTTGAGTAAGACATTTATAGCCTTTGTGAAAAGGACTATAGCCAAGAAACACACAAGGGGCTGATCTAAACTCCAACTTATGCCTGTTGTAAGGTCATATATGGAAAGCAAAGACATCCAAAAGCCCTTAGAAAACTGTACTCAGGCTTCTTCCCAAATAACTTTTCAGAAGGTGATACATTGCCTAGGGTGGCAGTAGGTAACAAATTAATAAGAGTAGCAGCTGCAGCAAATGCTTCCCCCCAATACTTTGTAGTCATTCCTGCCCCAGCTAGCATAGCCAGCCCTCCATATATGCCTATGCTTCCTTTTAGCATTGCCATTCTGTTGATGAACATGTGGACATGAGAATCGATGCATAATTCCTTGACCCTGCAATTCCTTAGCCAAACTCACATATTCAGCAGCATTATCAGTTTGTATCATTTTAATCTTGGAGCTTAATTGCAATTCAATCATTTGTTGGAAAGCTTTAAAGACTGATTTGAGTTGGGATCTAGTTCTAATAAGGTGCAACCAAGTATATTTGGAATAAGTATCAATGAAATTCACATAGTAAAAATTTTCACTAGAGTCTGAAGTAGGTGCAGGACCCCATATATCAGAGTATACCAACTGTAAAGGAGCAGAATACACTGTAGTAGAATGTGGAAATGGAAGTTGATGAGACTTTCCCATACAATAGCCAGCACATACAGACTTATTAGTATCAAAAGCAACATTACAAGATCTTAGAACACTAGCTACAACATTATTAGAAGCATGTCCTAACCTATTGTGCCATAACAGAAAAACATCATTGTTAGACACACTAGATATAAAGGCAGCTGAGTTTATTGAAGGAGCAAAATCAACAAACTTGTACATTCCTCTATCCACCTTCCCTTGAATGACAACTTCTCTAGTTCCCTGAGATTTGACACAGCATCCATCAACATAGAACTCAAAAAACACATTATTGTCACAACAGAACCTACATACACTCAATAGATTCTTAGTTATGTCTGGCACATGTAATAATCTCTTTAACAAAAATTCTCTATTACTCAAATCAGATTTAAAGCTAGAGTTGCCAACAAGATTAATTTGCAAACCTGAGCCATCACCCACTATCATTTGATTTGAGCCTCCATAAGCCTCTTTCTGCATCAGATTCTGCTCATCTGCAGTCATATGATGTGTTGCACCTGAATCAACATACCAATTCTGATCAGTCATGTTTGCCAAAGTAGCAAGCAGTGCTTGAGTCTAGCCTTGTGAACTAATCCCTTTTGAACCTTGTACATCAAACCTTGGCTTGTAGCTATCATCCTTCTCATACCTGTACCAACATGTTCTTGCAGTATGATCAATTTTGTGACAAAATTGACAAATATGTCTAGATCTATCAAATCTGTTGCCAGAATTCTGAAATCTGTTATCAGAATTGAAGGATCTACCATCACTATTCTGAAATCTGTTGTCAGATCTGTTATAGCCATAATTTGAGCTATGGAACTGGTTATCTGATCTATTATTGTAATTGTCACCATTCTGAAACTGCATATTTCTTCATGTACCACCTCTATTTCTGTCATCATCATTCCTGAAATTAGATCTGTTCTGAGCCACATTTGCTTGCACAAGAGATTTAGGTTTTCGAAACCTTTCAAGCATACTTTCATGAGATAAGAGTAGTGCCTCTAATTCTCCAACAGAAATGCTAACTGGTCTAGCTACAACAGAGGTGATTACTGGAGCATATTCTTCGGTTAAACCACTAAGCATTGAATTGACATAGTCACTCTCACGAATTGGTTCACCTACCGAAGCTAAGGCATCTATGGTTCCCTTTAACGCAAGCACATAATTGTTCACCAAGTTACCAATTCTAATGCTACTCAATTTGTTCCTCAATTGCAAAATCTTTGTTCGAATTTGAGAAGAAAAATGATCATCCAAACGCTTCCATACCTCAAATACATAGACACAACCAACCATCCGTGTAGTGAACGACTTTGACATTGAAGCCAGCAACCATGACTTGAGGAGTGCATCTTGCCTCTTCCATTTTGCAAATTCAGCTGTGACTTCTCCAGTACTAGTCAACTTCACTGGAATGTTCGAACTAGAAATGTGATGTAATAGATCATGACCTTCTATAGTAGACTCGGCCTGATCCTTCCACTAAAGAAAGTTATCTTCATCGAGCTTCATTGAAATCGGAGTTGAAGTGAAACTTTGCTTCTCAACTTGATCTGTAGCCATGGATTAAGAGAATATAGCTCTGATACCATGAAAGGTATCAAGCTATAGCTAGAAGAAGAAGGAAAGTTAGCAGATCAAAGAAGCTAGAAGCTTCTAAGACCAAGAACAGAAATGAAAGAATAGAGAGAGAGAGAAAGAGATCAGAGAATTCTTGTGAGAGAGAAAATATTTTCTATTATTGATTATTGTGCAAAACTAGTTAGGATACTTAGTTACAGTAACTATACTTATAGCTGTGTAATAACAGAATCTTAACTATAGTTAACAATAGGCAACTGATCACAGCAATGGCTAACTATAGTTAACAATAAGCAACTAACTATAGTAACTTCTAACTAACTATTAACAGCAGCTTAACTCTATCATAGATATTGTGAGGCGAGACGACTATTATGCATACTTGTCCCATATCTAAATGAAAATGAGTAGAATTTATCCCATCTCGCGTACTATATATATCCGGTCCATTGTTCAAAAAAAAAAATACTAGGGAGCTAACATATTATGACCAATAGGGAGCCAATATGAGTTACGAATTATAACTCATATAAATTTTGGATGATAACTTAATCATTAATATATGAGTTACGGATGATAACTCATATAAATTTTGGATGATAACTTAATTATTGGCTCCCTAACATTAGTTCCGTAACATTGTCCTAGAAAAAGACTAGGGAGCTAATATATTATGATCAATAGAGAGCCAATATGAATTACGGATTATAACTCATATAAGTTTTGGATAATAACTTAATTATTAATATATGAGTTACAGATGATAACTCATATAAAGTTTTGATTATAACTTAATTATTGACTCCCTAATGGACTTCTTAACGTTGGTTCCGTAACATTATTCAACGTGCATGTCTCCGACGCGGGGTAAGGCGGATTGGCTCAAGTCTATCCAAATTTTCATTTCTACTTATTTATACTATTATTTAAATTAAAAAATGAAAATAATTAAAAAGATGATGGTGGTGTTAGTGAGGGGTCTACTTTGTTAAGGTGTGTGCCTTGGTTAGGCTACAAAGCGTGCATATGCATGTCCTTAATATGTTGCCCCACACACAAATTATATACACTATTTAACCTTATCAATTATGATCTTATAAAAAGCCTAGGGATCTACATTATTACCCCCCAAAACTTCCATGTGAATGTTTTTATTCCAATAATGGATTATTGTTTCTAGCTAGGCATGGTCAAAAACTTATATATCAAAATTTGTTTTTACTATAGAAATATTTTCTTAAGTTATATCTTAATACCCTAATTATACATGTGTATATTTATGCATGTATATATATTACATAATGTTGGATGGGCTCCCAAATAAAGTGGGCCCAAATCCAATTAATAATAATATAAAAGAAGAAGAAAGAATTAGGTCTTATAGTGAGAGAGAAAAAGAAATAGAAGCCGTGTGTGGTTCAACAGCGGCGACGAAGAGAAGAGAAAATTATGAAAAGGGTGGTTCTAAAGTGCACATCTTAACTTGGTAAACTTGCTCCATTTCTTATGAGATTTCAGTATGTTATTCCTGGTGTAGTGCTGGTCATTAGGATATAACTTACTAGTGTTATT